>JASANB010001114.1:0-45161 GCA_030248155.1 Sabatieria punctata
TACACTTTTGCTGTGTTTGAGAATGCAGCGAAAACATAAAAATGCGCTGTTTTTTTGAGTTTTGCACATGTGCCAAAGTGGGCGATTACGAAATGGGACATGAAATCATACTATGTGTAATACTGTTATGTAAACATAATCAAGTTTTCTCCTCTACTTTCATCGGTTGCTAATATGTATCTCTGTCAAATCTTCGAAATTTCAACGATTTAAGAAACCTACATAGAAAGGCTCAATTTTTTATGCAAGGAATTAGAAAAATGATTAAAAATAGGTTTCAAATGCAGTTTTTAAATAATATTTAGATTTCTGTAAAGCCGCCATTGTTTCTTTCTGCCATTCTCCTAACTTCTGGTCTGCAATGGTATCTACGACGTTCTGTAGGTTGCGGAACGTTTATAATTAAATAGCAACGAGTCTTTCAATGCGTTGTGCCAAATTCACTCACCTTTACTGCAAAGTATTTAGTGTGAGCAAGCGTTTTGATTTTTCGAGCTTACATGCTTTCATGTTTATCAACTGTTCACTTCTAACTAAAGTCTGTTCAAAAATTATTGGCGATGGGCGGTTTTTGATTTTTTTGTAAAAAATTCTCCTCTAGACCCCCTTCTGTTTTTATATGAACTTGTAGCCAATGATCAGCGCTACATTATGGAACTATTCATTCTTGTCCTAATTTGCATATTAACTATGAAAATGGCCCAAAAACTAAACTTTGTGCGAGTTGACCCCCTCCAAACGTGCTTGAAATTTGACGCCGATACCAGATTCGAATTCCTCAGAGTCTTGCGGTCTCGAATCATACCACTTCCATGGGTCTACGACGATTTTGAAGCAAGTTACGAGCGATTTCCCGAGGGGTACTCGCTCAAAAATCGACCAAAATTTTTGCCCTCCCATAGTAAAACCTACTTAGTGGTGCAAAACGACCTTTTTTTTACCCGACAGATTTCCAGAAACCACTTTTTTTAGTCAATTCCGACCCGAGGAATTCAGTGGTGCCGTCCGTTTCGGCATCCAACTCTTGTGGAGGGTGCTAGAGCCCCCTAAAGCTCTAAACGGCCCAGTTCCGGTGCTTCAAATAGCCATTCAATAGAAGTGCAATATAGCTTCTAGGGGTATCTTTTTGCGCCAAATCCACAGAAGACAACCCGAAAAGCCATTTCTCACTCCTGGCCATGTTTTGGGTACTTTCAGGGACACACTGAAGCGCTAATTTTGCGCTCAAAAGCGCCCCTTGTTTAAAGTGCTCCGCACTAAATTTGTAGGTGCAAAATGGCATTTTCGGTCAGTTAAACGTTTAGAAACCACTGTTTCTTATCAATGTGGGTACGAGGAATTCGATCGGATTGGATACATACGTGCCCAGTTGCCATTCTTTTAGTTAAATTGAAACCTGAAGACCACAGTGCTGCTTGGGAAATATCAGAACGTAGCAAAGTCAAACGTTATTGCTTTGACCCTGAAATGAAGTTTGGGAAAGAGTTAGCTGAAGGAGTGGAAGACATGGTAATCATTTATGGCACAAGATGTAAGGTGGACTCAGCGTGCACGGCTCTTGTGGCTGTGACTCAGGAGCCAGCAATGACGCGAAGTAAACCACACTTGTCAACGGTTACTGTTCAATAGCGAGCGGTCAGATCTGAAGCAGCTGGCATAACTTTTAGAGTACTTTGGATGGATGGATTGACCAGGCGGGCCGTCATAGCCCGCTGCGAAAGACCACACTACGTGTGTGTACTGGCCGCACTGACGTGTGTGTGTGTGCCGAGTGCTGACTGACTAATGCGGGATTTACAATGCCGCGTCGCACGCGTCGCTCGCCTCGCGTTTGAACATTTCCAGTGCCGCGTTGCGTCAACCTGGCGTCAGCGTCGCCTCAACGCGCGAACTGACCAAAGTTTAATTCCGACGCGTCCGCCGCCCGCTACAGCAGCCGTTTACGTGCAAAGATAAGCAGGCAGAGCATCATATTGAATTGATTTCGCGCATTGCGCGTGGCCGATTGGCAAAACTGGCCTATTTTGCTTGCGTTCTTGCTAATTTTAAGCCCTAGTTTTCAGCAAACAGAACACTCTTCTTTTACGACTCCTGCTCAGCACCTTCACCATTGTTATCTTTTTAGCTAATCCTTCTTTTTAGCAGAAAGTGTTTTTTGGCTGCAGTAGTATTGCGGCACGGCGCGAGAAGAGAAAACTATTCCATTTGCTGATGCGCCTGCTTATCAAACTGCTCGCTACAGTAAAGTGGAACTCAGACGCAGCGGCGAGAAACGCGGCATTGGAAATGCGGATAAATTGAGGCGGCCGACCGCAGGAGCGTCGGCCGACGCTGCCGCGACGCGAGGCAGGTTGAGGCAACGCGACGCGGCATTGTAAATCTAGCATAACTGCTTTCTGTTTTTCTTCCTTTCGACAATGTCTTAGATTCTTCTATTCTACCCTTTGCTGATCATTTTACTGTTTACCGCGCAGACAGAGTGGATAGGAAGTGGGTGGTGTAATAGTTTTTGTGCCAGAGCCTTTTCAATCTCACTTACTCAGTGAGCCTGTAGTATCAGTGTTTTGAGGGCCTTTGTCTTGAATTTATTTCTAAAAACAAAGTAGTTTTTCGGTTATCCGCTTTGTTGTCTGTCTGTTCTTTTGTTTGAATCATTTATTAACGAATACACTATTTGGTCCGGTCAGAATCGGACTCAAGTCACTCCTTTGAAGTCAAATGCATGACTATAGCAGCACCGCTATTACTTGACCTTTATTTTTTTTGTCGCCCAAGCACGAACATGTTAGTAACGAAATCACGCAGAAAGAGTGTTAGTGGGCAACAGGATGCACAATGTCTATCTAAGAAAAGAAGAACGGTGCACCCTTTACTGAAACAAGAGGAAGCCAGAAAGATCAATTTTTTAAGTTTCTTTGTAAAAATCGTCAAATTTCTAGATTCTATAATATCATTGGGTAAAGAATTCCAAATTCGTATCACCCTTATCGAGAAAAAGTGCTTTCGGCAATCCAAATTTTTTCCCAAAGAAGGAAGAGAGAGTTTCTGAGAATGGCCTCGTGTAGTAAAAAGAAGGGGTCTTTGGAAAAAGTCATCAAAAGACAAATCAGTCAAGTCATGGACTATTCTGTAAACTAATTGTAAATCAACTACGAGCCTGCGGTACTCAAGTGTTTCGAGAGTTAGCGCCTTAAGACGTTCTGAATAAGCGCCTTGCAAATGTGCAAAGCCTGGGAGCCGCAGTGTAAAAATCCGTTGCACACCCTCAACTAGTGTTCCGACGATATCAAAATTCGTCGATATCGATATCGATGTTTATAGTTACGAAAGAAAATCTCAAGATTTGAAAGAACAAACTGCTCTCACTGGTTATCAGTCAAGCACTGATGCAATCAGCGGTCTGATATAAATAAAGTAGAGAATCTAAGAAAGGTAGTTGCCCTTCTGAAGCCCTTCAATGAAAAGGTTGACCCCTCAGGCCGATGCCCCACCCTCATTAGGAATAAATGAGCTCAGACAGAATAGCTGTATTTTATCTTATTTTAATCACAAATAGGACACAATCCTTGACTTTAGTAGAAAATCGGACTTTTTGCCATCCTTTTAACCACCCATCAGCCGGCGTTACCTCCCCAGGATTTAAAAATTTACCACCCCTCAGCCGAAATGCTAGCCCATGTCTGCTTCTGCCCTCCTGCTTCAAGTGTGTACAGTAGAGTGAGCAGCTATTCTGTGCTGCTGCAGACATTTAAGAACCTAACTGTTGCTGTCTGAAAGCTGAGAATGCCAAGAAATTGACGTTTCTGAGAGCTATCATGCCACTGTTAGGTTTTGACACTATTCCAGGGAAATAAACTTGGTGTCAGTTCTGTTTTTTCCTACTTTTCAGGACAAAAAATATCGAAAATATCGATGCAAAATATCGCGATATTGATATTGGAAAAAGGGTCGATATGTCGACTTTTCGATATCGATATCGATATATCGTCGGAACCCTACCCTCAACCACTAATATGTCTTTCTTTTTGTATGGGTTCCATACAAGAGTAGCATATTCTAACTTTGGCCTAACATAGGTCTTAGGGGTGGTGTCAAGATAGAGTGCGAAACTCGCTATTTTCTCTGCACAATCTCGCTATTTTCTCGCCATTTTCTCGCTATTTTCTCGCCATTTTTTCTGGTCTGCAGTCAGTCCGACCAGGTGTAGCGAGTTTTTGATTGACAGCTAAGGCATAATCAAGTGGCTCATATGACAGGTATTGAGTGACCGCTAGATGTATCTGGTGGCGGCCTGTTGCCTTGAACGTGTTAAAGAGGCCGCCCTTCTGGTAGCCAGACGTAAAAATCGTCGATTATGTTGAAGTGGCTATCTGTGCTGACGGCATCTCTTTTTGTTATGGCCGACTGTGTCTGGTTAGATGCTTCCGGTAGCACACCAGAAAAATTGCTTGAAGAGATCCCTCTCCCACCTGTCTATTCTTCTCCTAACACTTTTTTGCTGCTTAATCCGTCCGGTTCAACGCCAGAACAAGATTTGAGAGATCCTTCCCCAAAGCCGGTTCCAATTATTCGAAACAAGCCAGGTCCTCGCCGTCTGAGTGAGCGTTTTTTGGAGTTAGCACCAGTGGTGGACTCTTACGTCAAGTCAACGGGATACAAAGCTGCACAGAAACGCGATACTGTTGTTGGCCTGGCAGTGGGAGCAAGACTTGAGGATGTAGCAAAGGCTGCTGTAAACGAAGTTGGAGGTCTAGACCAAATCAGCCGAACCACTGTACACCGCTTGATGGTTCCTCCTAACCGGAAGTTCAAAGTAAGTCAATTTAGTTTTTATTCTTCCTGTTCTAAAACGCTTGTAATTAGATCTCTGAGCATCCCTCAGTGCTAGTTACGGTAGCCCTTAGTGCGGGTTGGGCGGCTGGGGCCTCAGCTAATTATATAATAATTTAGGCGTCAGCTAATTATCGCGGCCTGGTGGATGCCAAACGACCGTCCAACAGAAATTCAGAGCGGCCGGAAGACCCCGACTTTCACGCGTATGCGGCAAGAGTTCGTTTGGCATGCGAGTTGGCAGCCTACTTCCGATACAACGTGCTTGCCGCTAGCGTGGACAACAAGCAAAAGATGATGGCCGGCGAAACTGCTGTTGATCGGCGCACTCGACATAAATACGTCTGTCCTCAGAGTGACATGCCCAACACCAGAGACCATAACTTTTCATTTGGCTCACACAACAAATTCACGCCGATGGGCTACATGTTTCTGACCAACAGAGAAGGTACTACAAGTTTAATAGGATAAAGTTTTATGTGCATCTGGTACATACAATTTTAAATTTGTAGGAGCCGAAAACCCAGCTAGTGATGAGTCTGGTCGTGCCCGATTGCGTTTTCCACGGACCGGTCCTCTCTTTATCGTTTTCCGCGCTCAACACTTCCATAAGTCAACAATCGAACCTCATATTAACGATCTGATCAAGATTTGCCGCTCTTCTTTGTCCTCAGAGCAGTCCGTTTTGGTCATTGTAGCTGACAATGGACCGGACTGGAGCTGGAAATCACTCACTAATTGTTTGTTCATGGCCCGTTTGTTCTGTATCTTAGATTTGGATGCTGTTATTTGTGTGTCCTACGCTCCTGGACAATCGGCGCTCAACATGATTGAGCACGGCTGGTCGGCGGTTACGCTTTGGATGAATGCCACTGTATTTGACGCGTGTTTGCCTGGAGAATCGGTGCCACCTTTGCAACAGCGTCAGCTTAGCAGCAGCGAAAAAACGGACAAGCTAGCTGATGTGTTGGACAGAGCAATGTCCAAAGCGTGTTCTGTCTTGCGTGGCCGAAAATTCGATTCCTTTCCAGTAACAGCTGCCTACCAGAAGTCGAAAGAAGAGAATTCCCCACTTTCTGACTATGAGCGTTTGAAAGAGACACTAGATAAGTCAACACTTTTCAAATCGAATTTTTCTGCTCAGCAGGAGCTTCAGTTCTTTCTTAAGCATGGGGACCGACGTTTGGACTGTTTAATATTGAAGAAGTGCCAATCGATGGAATGTCAGCATTGCCACACTCACCCCGTCAGGGCGCCAAAGGTGATCGATTTTCTCCGTCGGCACCCCTCTTTCCCTGATCCCATTCCTGACTGCGATTCGGATGGCCACTACTATACATTTCTGGACCACGTGAAAGGACGCGTTTTGGCCAATTCAGAACCCGAATTGGCCTTTGAGCGACGCAAAAAGGTGGCAGATAAACTTAAGGACTCGGTTATTCGTTGCCGTTTGTGTCCTCACTATTCGTTCACCTCAAAGAGCGATAAGGCCACCCACTTTTCTTATGTGCATACGAAGTGTTAATTTATTGCATGACTGAACGAACACGGTAAAATCAGTATATGTACCTACATACAAAAGCGATACACAAAGACGCAGATCTCTATGTACAAAGCCTAAACACTCGAGCGGCTCTGGTGTTTGTACACGTAATTGCACTTAGAGTTAATGGCGCTCACCTCTTTTACATCAATGGCATAATCAGGATACTTACGTTTTACTTCAGCATAAGCGGCGCAGAACTTAGCGTGCTCAAACAGTGGCGCTTTTCCATCGCTGCCTCTATAGGAAAACTTCGGTAAAATAGTGACATTGTTTTCGTCGACAAACAAGTACTCAATTAGCGTCAACAATGATAATCTGGCACTGGGCCGAGACATAGCTTTGTCATACAGAGCGCGGGCTAATCTCACGTCATTACAGTCGCCAATAACAACAGAATTTGGGTCATCGGGAGCATTTGGTCGGCCAATAATATGCGTGAAGCTTATCTTGCGCGCATTACTACTTTCCTGAGCTACTGTGGTTGTCGGTGTTGCGCCAACGATTCCAGCCGCCTGAGAAACCTGCGCGGTGGTTTGCTGAGAAGAACGACGCCCTTTTATGATACTGCTCAGCTGCTGCACCATTTCCCGTGTGTGCTGTGCCGTAGCTGCCACTCCGCAAACAACTGTGCCAATCTGGTCAAGCTTCGTCTCCATTCTTGCTAATCGCTCATTTTGCGCCTAAATCGCCATTTACGTATGTGGCTAAATAATATCCGAAGACAGTTTCTTTCTTATTCTAAAAGAATTTCTATTTTTTTCAACAGTTTTTGACGGTTTTCAGAAATAAATTCGATTGAACTGATTATAATTATAATTTCAGCCAAAAATTTGCAATTTACTGTTTAGAGCAAAACTCAGATGTAAATTAGCATGTCAGTCAATAGCACATTAGAGCGCCAGTTACAGAGCCTCTATGAACGAATTACAGTACCTGGTACTTTCGCAACCACTTATTGTTGATGGCCTGAAGGGCTTCAGTCAAATTGTCCTGTAGTTGTTCAGAGCTACTAACTCCTGTCTGACTGTCCATATCGAAGAGAGCTGAATTATGCAAAGGCGGGTTAAGCTGATCTTGCTGAGGCATGTAGTCTGGACTCGTCGGTGGCGTCTGGTCGGCAACCGCTGCCATAGTAGTTGTTGAGAGAACTCGTCTGAGCTGGGGCGTCTTCGGTCTTGCTTGCTTGTATTTCTTCCGCACTTCTTTAGCTGCCTTTTGAGTGAGCCGCTTTGGAAGGACACCTGTTTTCGCGCGGCGTCTGCGACAGCCTGTTGTCTGAAGTAGCATACATAAAACTATATAGATAGCATTGGATTTTGGGAATTTCACGGAAGCATTATAAAACGATTTACTATATTTATGCACATAAAATTATTTACACACATAGTTTTCATTTACCGTTGGCCGAAGCGCCTTTACGGTGGCATTGAAAGTGCCGCGTTGCGGTCCCTGCGTCCACTTGACGGCATAGTCGTTGTTGACAGTCAGTTTGACGAACGGATCCCGAATTACGCATGATTCGGGCACCCAGTGCTGCTCAGATTCACCCGTAAACTGAACCAATACCTCACGTTGAGCCATAGAAATCGCGCAAACGTACAAGCACTCGGCACTAACAAGACTGAACAGACCGCAAGTGTTTATGGCGTGGTCTGCGATCAGCGCTTTCTGACCCTTCTCTATTGTGCGATGTGAGGGCAAGCAATGTTTACATTAAGCCAGGGGGCTTCTCCGGAGGTGTGTAACAGACACCAGCAGATGGGCTAGTTGGCCTGTCATCTGACCTGAGATGCAGTTACGCAATCGACCAGTAAGCCATGATTGAACTGTCAGATTTGATTGGCACCATAGCGAGAAAATAGCGAGATTATGGCGAGAAAATAGAGAGAAAATAGCGAGATTTTGGCGAGAAAATAGCGAGTTTCGCACTCTATCTTGACACCACCCCTTACTAAATAAAATTTGAACAAAAATGAAAATAACTGAAACTTTTGCTACTAATAATCTGATTTTCAAATTTTCCGGTGTAAAAACGCGCCAACCCTACGAAAAATATGAACTCCAATCAAGTCGAGTAATAAACGTAAGCTGACGCTGATGTTGTACCATATATGCTTCGCATACATGTAACAGCTCCGGGATAACCTGGAGGATTAGGGGGCTTTCCGTCAGGTGAGGAGTCGCAAGCAAAACAAGTAAAAAAATGACAAAAAGGCTTCTAAAACACCGATTTCTCTAAAGTATCAACGCTTCTAAAGTAGTTTAAACGCCAAATTCTGTTTCCAACGGCTTTTTCTTAAGCGGATTTTGAGCTAAAAATTTGTGATTTCCGGGCTAGTGTATTTAGTACGGGAGCCGCTACTAGGTAGTACTCGTATTTTTCAGTGGGTGAGGGGGTTGGCCTTTCTAGCTGGGGGTAACCACAAACCGCCTAGTACATGTGCTGTACATATCATACTATGCTTCCGATAACAAGTTCACGGGAATACCTACACTCCTATGCAAACAAACAAAAAGGTGGTCAATGCAATACACAGGATAATAATGTCATAATGGCACTTTCAAGGAAAGGCACAGTTCGGCAGGCCTCCGGTCGTAAAACAGCTACAGTTTGATTGATGGCAATCAGATAACCCATACACGAATGACTGCATGGGTGTATCTCGGCACAAACGTACTCGAGGCGCGCTGGATCACTCAACCCGGGCTCGTTTAGCGCCTTTCCTTTCGTCTTGATTTTCTGGTGCAGTCTGATCTGAAATTAACAGTACTCTTTAGGGACCGTTAGTAAATGTTTAGGCCGCCGGGCAACCCTCACCCGGTCATCGCAAGATGGCCGCTGGCCGGCCGATTGTACTGTAGGTTGGTTGGTTGTAAGTTGGTCATCCGACGAAGGGGAGGGAGTTTTGTGTCTGACTGAGCCCACCATCATTTATATTTTGGACTGGTTTCCTGGTTTTGGACTGGTTTCCATTTATATTTTGGACTGGTTGGAACACAACAAATAAACAGTGTCTCTCTCCAGCATTAAAACCAACCATTCACTCTGCATTAGCATCAAGTGTCTGGAATGTCAAATGCCTTTGAGATCCAACCGCATTAAGGTTTCGCCCTTAAACTTAGGACCTGAACACAGTCTCAGTAGCTGGGCTCTTCAGCAAAGTGCTACCAAGTAAAGCTGAAATTGGACAACACAAGACTCCACTCAAGTCATTAGCTGCAGGATGAATAACAGAAACCGTTGCAGTCTCCAAAATCTAGCTGCAACTGGATTCCGCCCTTTTCAGGGAGTTTCATCTATACAAACAACATACAGACGACATCAAGGTCCTACCTTGCTTGCAGACATGCTGGCACCACAACTGTCTGACAAAACAGCACACAGAATGACTGAACACTTCTGCACACCTCTTTTATATCATCTTCATTTCATATGGCAGCAATTAATGGCTCAGGTCAATCCTTTAATCCTTGTGCTCTGTGTTATGAATAGTAGTGCCCAAGGTAATCATTGTAAATATTGGATTAACGTCCTACTATATGGAAGTTGACGACTTGCAGCTACAGACAGGGTGTCTCGAAAAATTGATCACATTTCTTTTTACTGCCATTTTCGCAAATTTTGCCCAAATAGGCTGAAATTTGGACCATAGGTACCAAAATTCGGGGAATTTTATGTGTTAAAGTTTGGTGCGCTAGGCTTGACTCACTCTCGAGAAATTTCAAAAAAAGTGAAATTTTGTAATTTCAATTTAAGAGTCGTTCTCTGAACCGATCGAGTTTCAGTATTCAGACCCCAAAATTGAAAGTTTGAGCTAGAGAGCTGTAAGTTGGCACACTAATACATACTTATGAGTTATCTTTCAGCTGCAAAGGATTAGTGGATCTGACGCTCCTGTCCTGAGATATAGCCTTCCGAAAATCGGTCTGCTTAACTATGGGACCAAAATTTCAAACTCGAATTTCTCGCTTCATACTCGGAATTCGGACCTAAAAATTTTGGGGTTTTAGAGTACTTTTAGACTGCTTTAAGAAACTTTCGTCAAATTTTCGTTTTCAGAAAAAAAATTTTTTTCGCCCCCTTTGCGCCCCCCTAGCTCGTCTGGAACCCCCCTACCCAGTTTTTTTTATTTCAGAAAAATGTTGCGCTATCAATTACCTACCGTTTGGTGTGAAGCATTGTTTGCTCAGACCCGAAAAACGTGAGAAAATTGAGGTCAAACATGTCCCGGTCGCCCCCCCGGGTTCCAGACGAGCTAGGGGGGCGCAAAGGGGGCGAAAAAAATTTTTTTTTCTGAAAACGTAAATTTGAGAAAAGTTTCTTAAAGCAGTCTAAAATTACTCTAAAACCCCCAATTTTTAAGTCCGAATTCGTACTAGTAGGTGGAAAACCGGACTTGGAAATATTTGACCTGAGAAAAGTGCGAAAATGGGGGACAAATGGCAGGTCGTCCTCTTGATGACCTGCAAGTCGTACCGGCACCTCCCCGTGGTGTCCCCTGGAGCTGGGCGCCCCGCTTGGGCACCCGGTACCAACGTCGGACGGCGAAACTTTCTCTTTATGAAAGGAGAAACCAAGCAATGCCCCAGTACCCAGCAACGGGGCTTTATAATCTCTGGGGACCCCACCGGCAGTGCGGTGACGGCAGGCGCTGTCGGTGGTCCACTCCCGTCTGCGAGTAGCAGATCTGTCGCTGCCTGCGGACTGACCGGTGTAGGTGATGGGTCGTTAGGCCCTGATGTCACTGGGCGGAATGCAGGCCACAAAGAGAATCAGGGGGCTACGTCTGGAGCGAACCTGAGAGATAGTAACGCTAACCTTCGGGTTAAGACTATACGGGATGGCAATCAACCTGGTAAAAACTTGGGAGCAACTTCGAAAGAGGTAAAGCAACCAAGGCAAACCAGGGGGAGAGCCAATCTTGCCGTTATTCAGATTAATCTGCAGCATAGTCGCGGGGCAACGGCAGTCCTTAGCAGTTGCCTAGCGAAGCTGCAGAAAGAAAATGGGGCTGTCCTAGCCCTAATACAAGAACCGTACACGATTAATAATCGTGTTGTAGGGTTATGCTCACTAGGGGGCCGTGTTTACAGAGGTGTACCTGGTTTGCATGTGAGATCATGTGTCTATGCATCTAGGGGACTGGATGTGGTGTTCATGCCCCATCTGAGTACCCAGGATGCTAGTACAATTGAATTAGAAGTTGTGATAGGTGGAAGGAGGAGATCTATTATCTTCTCCTCTATCTACCTACCACAGGTTGCTGGGGGGCAACCTCCTCCAACAAATGACATGATCAAAGTAGTTGATTTCTGTCAGAAGCGCCATCACTCCCTAGTAATAGGCTGTGATGCTAATGCACATCATACAGTTTGGGGATGTCGGGATATTAATGCCCGGGGACATCACCTGCTGGAGTATGTCATTTCTTCTGATCTAGAAATCATTAATAGAGGACATGAACCCACCTACATAGGTAGGGGTCTGTCTGTTATAGATCTTACCTTAGCATCTTTATGTATAGCTAAGGATATCGACAAGTGGCATGTGTCACGGGAAGACTCTTTGTCTGACCACAGACACATTTACTTCCAGATATGCCTGGAGAAAGCTCCACCTGAATATCGAAGGTCCCCACGTTCTACAAACTGGGGTGCATTTTATGACAACCTAGAATGGAGAATGGGTGACCATCAGGTGGACATCCAGGACATACAAAGTTTAGAGGAGGAAGTGAACTTTCTTCAAAGTAATGTCCTGACTTCGTTTGAAGAGGCTTGTCCTTTAAAGCGAGTTAGGGTAGGAAATGGCCGGGTGCCATGGTGGAACCGGCAATTGTCAGCACTACGAAAAAAGAGTAGAAAGAAGCTCCATCGGGCACTGCTCACTCGGGCCGTACAGGACTGGGCAGAGTACAGGGTGGCCCAACGAGAATATAAGCAAACTATAAAGTTTGCAAAGCAGAAATCCTGGAGAGAGTTCTGTGAGGAAGTCGAGGGGGTTAAGGCCACCTCACGACTAAACAGAGTTCTCAGCAGGGATTCTCCCATAGAAGCAGGTATGCTGCAACTACCAGATGGGACATACACAGAGAGTAGGGAGACTGCTTTGTCACACCTACTGGAAGTGCATTTCCCTGGTGGTACTATGGTAGATACGGCACCACAACCAGACAACCAAGTTCTGAGAGGAGCTTTGGGGGACTGGGCACTGGCTAACCGAATTGTTACTGAAGATAGGGTGAAATGGGCGGTAAAATCTTTCCAACCATATAAAACCCCTGGTCCAGACGGAATTTTTCCGGCACTGTTGCAACAAGGGCTTGATATTCTTGTCAAACCTATGGTGCAAGTGTTTAGAGCATCAATAGCACTGGCTTACATACCTCAACTCTGGAGAGAGGTGAGGGTTGTTTTCATAGCTAAGCCAGGTAAGGAATCATATGCTAAGGCCAAATCCTTTCGACCAATCAGCCTATCCTCTTTCATGCTAAAGAGCGTGGAGCGATTGGTAGATAGGTGGTTGAGAGACGGGGTGCTTCGGCATGTACCGCTCCATCCTAGTCAACATGCCTACCAGGCAGGCAAGTCTGTGGAAACGGCCTTACACTGCTTGGTTGGTCGTGTAGAAAGAGCTTTAGAGCATCAAGAGTTTGCACTTGGAGCGTTCTTCGACATAGAAGGCGCCTTCTCCAATGCATCTTTTGCATCATTTGAACGGGCACTGAGGAGGCGGGGCGTGGAGTCCACCCTTATCCAATGGATTGGGTCCATGCTCAAACTCCGTACAGTGACTGCTCAAATGGGGCAATGTAGCAGATCCGTCAATACGCGCAGGGGATGTCCACAAGGAGGGGTTTTATCTCCCCTACTTTGGATACTCCTTGCTGATAGCCTGTTGGTGCGGCTAAACGACTCATCGTTTTATGCCCTGGGCTACGCGGATGATGGAGTAGTTCTCGTGGTAGGAAAATTCTTGGACACTGTATGTGACCTCATGCAGAGGGCACTTACGGTTGTCCAAGGATGGTGTGAAGAAGAAGGTCTGGCCGTACAGCCGGACAAGTTAGAGCTGATCCTTTTCACAAGGAAACGGCTGCTAACTGGGCTTAAGCTCCCTAAGATCTATGGGAAGCGGCTCCAGTTAGTAAAGCGAGTAAAATATCTGGGAGTCTATTTGGACTCCCGGTTAGATTGGGCAGTTCACCTTGAAACCAAATGCTCCAAGGCCAGAGCAGCTTTCTGTCAAGCCAAACGAGCTGTTGGGAAGAATTGGGGACTGTCTCCTAAGGTGGTCAAGTGGCTCTATGTTGTGACCATTAGACCCATGATAGCTTTTGCTGCTGTGGTGTGGTGGAAACGGATAAACCTGGAATGCGCAAAAGCACAGCTGGGCCGTTTACAACGACTGGCGTGTCTATGCATAACAGGGGCTCTACAAACAACACCCACAGCAGCAATGGAAGTTCTGTTGTGTCTTCCACCGCTACACACTTGGATTCAAGTGGAAGCGATGGCGACCTGCTACAGACTTAAAAGTACTAAGCAGTGGCACAGGGTAGGTCGTGGTCATTGTAGTGTTTGGGCACAATTGTGCGATTTATCGCCACTGTACCAATTCCCAAGGTGGTGGTGGTGGTGGTGGTGTAACTTTTTGTTTGGGGAGGGGGGGGAAAAGGGCGGAAACTTTGTGGGGGGGGGGGGGGTTGGGTTTTTTGTGGGGTGGGGGGGGGGGCCTCGAAGGTTTCGAACCCAAGTGACCAACAACTACCCAATTACGTGTTTGATAAGAAATATCAGGTCGACTTCCCGAGTAGGGAGGTCTGGCAGGGTAATACTCCTAATGCAACCGATACTCTCTACTGTTATACGGATGGTTCCAGGTTAACAGGTTTAGAGAATTCGGGAGCAGGAGTATTTATACAGAGACTGGGGGTAGAGGATTCCTTTCCCCTGGGGAAGTATGCAACAGTTTTCCAGGCGGAGGTCTATGCTATACTGAACTGCGCCAGGACTCCTGGACTAGTTAACTGTGTAGAGCAGAAGATCTGTATTTGCTCAGATAGTCAAGCAGCTCTAAGAGCAATAGTATCTCCACGCGTCAACTCTAAGTTGGTTGCAGAGTGTGTTAGGGAACTAAAACGACTGGCGCTTCGTAAGAAGCTACAGCTGATGTGGGTACCTGGACACTCGGAAGTGGAGGGAAATGATCAGGCTGACCGACTAGCTCGGGCAGCTGCTGAGTTGCCACTTATAGGGCCGGAACCGGCCCTTGGCATCTCAGTTAGGAAAGTGAGGACAGATTTAAGAAGTTGGGCAAAGAACCAGCTGCAAACTGCCTGGGATCTACGAACCGACTGTAGGCAATCTAAGCAGTTCACTCTGGGACCCAGACTGGTGGTGACCAGAGAACTACTTAGTCTTAGTAGAAGGGAACTGAAACTGGTGGTCGGTTGGTTAACTGGACACAGTAGTAACCTTAATAGACATCTCAGCATCATGGGCTTGGTGGATGATCCAACATGCTCATTTTGCTTAGAGGAGGAGGAAACGCCTGAACATTTGGTCACAGAATGTGATGCATTGGCTGGACGTAGACAAGCTATTCTGGGCAGTAGATATCTTACCACCCAGGACTTGAGCGATGTAACCGTTAGGGACCTCCTGAGGTTGATTAAAGCCTCGGGTGTACCTAACCGCTAGATATCCCCCAAGGCTGGTTGAGCCTTGCGTTGGTGATAGTATCCGAAATGAAGAGAGATGATATGGGGAAATGAAATGGACATGTTGGTCTGATCATAGGGCCGTACAGGCCTCCCCAATATATCGGATCGGATCGGATCGGAAGTGCGAAAATTTTGCGACCGGGACATGTTTGACCTCAATTTTCTCACGTTTTTCGGGTCTGAGCAAACAATGCTTCACACCAAACGGTAGGTAATTGATAGCGCAACATTTTTCTGAAATAAAAAAACTGGGTTGGGGGTTCCAGACGAGCTAGGGGGGCGCAAAGGGGGCGAAAAAAAATTTTTTTTCTGAAAACGTAAATTTGAGAAAAGTTTCTTAAAGCAGTCTAAAAGTACTCTAACACCCCCAATTTTTAAGTCCGAATTCGTACTAGTAGGTGGAAAACCGGACTTGGAAATATTTGACCTGAGAAAAGTGCGAAAATTTTGCGACCGGGACATGTTTGACCTCAATTTTCTCACGTTCTTCGGGTCTGAGCAAACAATGCTTCACACCAAACGGTAGGTAATTGATAGCGCAACATTTTTCTGAAATAAAAAAAACTGGGTTGGGGGGGTTCCAGACGAGCTAGGGGGGCGCAAAGGGGAAAAATTTTTTTTTTCTGAAGACGAAAATTTGACAAAAGTTTCTTAATGCAGTCTAAAAGTACTCTAAAACCCCCAATTTTTAGGCCGAATTCCGAGTATGAAGCGAGAAATTCGAGTTTGAAATTTTGGTCCCATAGTTAAGCGGACCGGTTTTCGGAAGGCTATATCTCAGGACAGGAGCGTCAGATCCATTAATCCTTTGCAGCTGAAAGATAACTCATAAGTATCTATTAGTGTACCAACTTACAGCTCTCTAGCTCAAAGTTTCAATTTTGGGTCTGAATAGGGCAAAGGACCAAAACGCGATCTGACCAGAGAACGACTGTTAAGGTTCCAGAACCCTATTTTTGGCCTCGAAAACACATATTAGGGCTAGGGAAACTGTCTATGTTTAAAGAACGTACAGAAATACGATAAATGCGGAGCATTATTTTAGTGGTTTTGGTGCTCCACCTATCTAATAAGACTGGGACTGGCGCCACTGCTACTGCAGTCAGTGCTCATAGAAAGGGGCACGTAATTTAATTTCCGTTCCCATCTCTCCCTGCAGCTGTATTTGTCAGAACAACCACAGTCTGTTGTGGCTGTGTCAGAGAGTAATTCTCAGGTCTCAAGACTTAAAAAAATGTCCGTGTATAGCTTGGAGCCATCTGGTTGGGCTGCTGCCAACCTAATGAGAAAATTTTAAAATGGTACTTTTTAACAACGCATAAAATGGTATGCTGCGACAAAACTTACAGTACACAAACAATCTAAAGGTTTTCAGCATTTCGACCGACATCGCTTCCTGAAAAAGGGGTGTGTAAACCAACCATGGAACCATAAATCACAGTTTTAACTTTTTTATGAACTACAAAAAGAATAGTAGACCGTAAAATATTACAAACAAAGTGAAGTCAGTTTGAAATAGGCAACAAAGCATTAATAGATTTTTGTTTGAAGTTATTAGCGCCTCCAATATTTACCCATTTCCTTACAATCACCAGAGAAAATAATTGAAAATATAATTGAAATTCCAGGCAAATTTCAATTAAACTATGGCCTAACTTTTGAATTTCAATTAGATTAAATTAATTGAATTGAAATTAAAAACGGGTCAATTATGCAAATTTCAGTTACAATTAAATTAGTTTGATACATAATACCTAGAATGAGTTTAAGGATAAAACTAGAAATTTGTTTACATAACGTTTCACACACTCAAAATAAACACGCATGCAGATATTTATAATAAACCAGACATGAGTGATCAGGCCTGTACCTGGATGTCACAACTAGCGCACTCTGGAACAGTTGGTTAGCACACGTACAGACACTATTTTAGACGTTACAGCGACGAAATACGACGCCAGAGAATAGCGAAAGCGAGAGTAATTATGCCTATAGAGGCTGTGCTCGCCAAGACGAGATAAAATAATAAATAATAACCGAGAAAGAGATAAACCTATCGGTTTAGCTTGGTTGGCGGCTCTCCGAGAATAAGGCACAACGAGCAGCGAACGGAAGCTTTATTGGCACAGCGCCAGCCACGTTGTAACAGACTCGCGTGCACACAAGAGACCAGTAGCCGGAAACAACAACTGAGCCAGGCCTTGCGCCCGAGCTCTAGAACACGCGTAGTAATATTGGCTGGTAGCCAGATTAGTACGTACAATGACAAATAACGTGACACGAAATAACGCAACAAATAATGAGTTAATAATCAATGAATCAAGTTAGTGTCAGGCCGGGAAATGTTGGTATTGTACAGTGCCCCCTTTTTGGACCGGGGCCTCCTGGCACGGTGCTAGTGAGATGGGGCGAACATCCAGTTTCGGTAATGGTCTTGGTTTTGGCTGATAGACATGCCGCTGGGAAGCCATGGTAGTCTGTCCATTTTAGGAGTCTTGATAGACAACTCTGGCACAGTACGCACGACTCTGGTTTACACCGGCAGCGATACTTGAGCACTTTCAGTAGAGATGTGCAACGACTGTGATCACTTGTTCACTGGCATTCTCTGACTTGGCAGTGGAGCTCTTCGCAATACATAATGTGTGCGATTTGACAGCAACGCGACTAGCGTTTTCTCAACCGGGTTTGGTGTCATGTGCTCCAGTTAGTTGAGGCCAGGTGCCTGTCCATAAGCACCCGTAAATGGAGCTAGCGTCGGTACTCACTGAACTGATCTTCGTACTGTTCTTTAGCTTTTTGGTACTTTTTGTAACCCGACGAATGCCCCAGTGATTTTGGTTTTACCGGTGGGTTCCTTGGTCGATTCGGAATGGCAAGTAGAACCTCCTGAATTTTGGCATCACAGAGAAGGTGTGCTGGTTCTGAACTCCAACGGTTCCACGCTTCCCAGTCAACGAGCACCAAAGGTGTGCCAGTTGCTAAGGCACCATACCTTAACATTTCGGCCAGGGCCAATTCCAACAAAGCCTCATCTTCTTCACCGCGAATGTAGACCATTTGTGGCAACCGGCCAACGAGAGTATTACTCATTGCCGTCCACTGTAGTTTGAATTGTGGAATGGTCATCGTTGGAATGCCATAGCTCTGCGCCTCTCTGTTGTTCACATAGCCCTTGTAGATTAAGTACCGAAATTGTTTGGCCACTGGGTCGTTCGTTGCCTGCGAGCCACTTCTGAGGTTCCCACTCATGTCCGCTCGATCGAGTAGGTTTTGGCAGTACCCCTTTTGCTGTTAATCGGGGCAAATCACCAATTACAACGCTCGGCGCACTTCCAAAGATGCCCAACTGCTTGGTAGACTCCATGTCGCCGTAGTCTTCAGTAGGGTGCAGTCTGGCGAAACCCTCTGACGAAAACTACATTCGAGCTACTCGGTTGTACAGCAAGCAAGTCACAGGCGGAGTGTTGCGACCCTCCAATGAGTCGCAAATGCGCCTGGGTGGATTTACTCCTTGATTTTCTAGCTGAGTACCCGAAAGTTGACTGGTAAGACCGTATAGTTGATAGCCGGGCACTGGTTGAACTGTGGCCTCTGTAGTAGTCTGAGTGATTGTCT
Organism: Sabatieria punctata; assembly: GCA_030248155.1. Lineage (NCBI taxonomy): Eukaryota > Metazoa > Nematoda > Chromadorea > Araeolaimida > Comesomatidae > Sabatieria > Sabatieria punctata. The sequence continues at coordinate 18,721 of JASANB010001114.1, forward strand.
GGAACGGCCACTCTGAATCACGTTGTCCCAGAAAATCCAACGGCTGCACGAGTTTGCCAAACGGACGGTTCTCTGCGTATATTTTCGTGCCATCACCGTTCACAATGACTGGCGTTTGTGGATGTAGTTCTTGCCACGGTACTCGAGGTTGTTCACTAGCTCGGCTGGGGTTCTGCTCAGTGTCTGTCGGTGGGTACACGACGTGAATGAGCACTTGTTCGACCGTGCCTCGAATTTCTGCCACCACCGACTGGCGCTGATTGGCTTGTTGTGGCAGCCCCTTCACCTCATCTGTTCGGAACACGTCATAGTCATCTAGCAGTGGTGCTGGCCCTGACGGCTGTCCTTCTGGTTTGGCGGTAGGCGGCACGATCGGGGCAATTCCAAGTTGCACTTGAAGCGGCACAACTGCCTCTGGCACCACTTCTTCTGGCTCGACCACCTCTTCCTCATCCCATTGTTCTCTTGCCGCAGCCTCGGCTGGAGGTAGTACGGCAAACGGCTGTTGCTGCGCGCCTTCCTCCATCAGTACAACACAACAACAACAATGGCTGCTGGTTGCATTCCAGTTGTATTTGTGCCGTCTTCAATTTCCAGCTACAACAGAAAGTGCAATTGCATAACACACATTTTCATTGCAAGGTTAAGGGGGAAGCAAGCAAACAGAAGCAACAAAACAAAAGCTTTTTCTACACACATTCTAATGCACTAACAGAACAGAGCAATAACACCAACAGAAAGATACCGTGCATAATTACGATAGCAGTTACATAGTAAAAGAGAAAACTAAATAGCAAGCAAGAAATACCACATTTAAGCATAACATAATGTACATACATTTATAATAAACAGGACACACGAAAAGGACAAAACTGAACAGGACAAAACAAACATTTACCACATAACAAATAAACAGCTAATTGCTTGGACAACAAATATTAACAACATTTATACAAAGTCTTGGTCGACTGCTAGTCAAATTCGGCTTCCATGCACTGGGCTTCAGCCGGGCAGTAGAAGTTCCACGGCAGCTCAGGCGAATACCGAGTGTAGCTATGACAGTCGTTTTTCTTTTTCAATTTGAACACTTCTTGACGCTGCCGGATTGTGAGGAACTTTCTGTGATCTGACCGTTTCCACACACCCAGTTCTTGCGTGTCAGGTGACTGACTCTTCTTGCAGTTCAGCATTGCCGAACGCTGCTTGCCTTTGAACTTGTCCGGCAACAACATAATGTCGATCACATCGCCCATCACTGCCCCCTTTTTATGCATCTGGTCCACCAGATGCACTGAGTGAATGACGGTCTGATTGGCCATGGGCGCGGCATTGACTGGCTGCGAAATTTGCAGAAGCTGTTTGATGTGAGTGTGAGCCACGACTGTGGTAGTGTTGGTTAGTAGTTCAACTTCCCGATTGACCCTCAATTCGACATCGTTCTTCACACAGGTAACGATCTTGTCTTGACACTGCATCACATGCACCACTTGACCGATAGACTGTAAGGTGTTGTCCATGCGCGGCGCAATTTGAAGCATGCCCTCTCGGTCTGTAGTATCAGTTGATGTAACGATAGGTGGAGCGTTGAAAATCTTGCTCGACGGTACTCCTGTTTCCAACGCAGGAGGTCTTTGATTCAGGAAATTGTCTGACGAAACACCCGCTTCCAACACAGGTGGTCTTTGATGTATCGGTTCCATTAGCACACCTGCTCCCAACACAGGGGCATTTGGAACTACTCCGTTCGGTTCCATTAGCACACCTGTTTTCAACTCAGGGGCGTTTGGAACAGTCCCATTTCTTTGTACGGAATCAACCAGGTGAGTTCTTCTGTCAGCAGAACCACTGAAGACAGATTCTTGCGCCTTCTTCCGGTACACGTCCACTTCTATTTGCATCCGACTCTGCAGATCTGCCAACGTGTCGCACGGCATAACGTTGTCTGGCAAGAAAATTGAATCAATTCTTGCTAGACACCGATCACGAAGTTGAGTCATACCGGCAGCAGAAACTCGGACTGGAATTTGTTGAACCACTTCTTTAGCTTGCTGCGCTAACGTCTGCAATTGTAACGTCTTTGTGGACAGCTGTTCGGTTTGATCTTCCGCTAATTCCAACACTGTACGCACAACGGTCACATCTTCACTCTGAACAGGTGGTGCTGACGATAAAATGCGCACACTGCCGACTGGAGCACCATCGTACAATTTAGGCAGGCATTCCTGCTCGAAATGTACAGGCTGTGTAGATTGTAGAATACTTCCACTACCGATTAGAGCACCATTGTACACTGTCGGTTCTATGTTGTTGCCGTGCCAGTAGACGGTAGGATGTTTGTGTACTTCAGTCGGTACGGTACTGTTGTCTGGCTCTTTTTCTTCCAAATTCGACTGAGTGGCACCCATTGTTGACTCAGCTCTCCTGGCGGCCAATAGCTGAGTGACGACTGCTAACACTTGACCGATTTTCTTCTTCAGTTCTTGACCGATTTTCTCCTTCAGTTCCTTCGCACCCTCCTTTACCTCCTCCTTCAACTCTTTGTTAGCTTGCTCGATCGCCTGGCTGAATTGTTCAAATGACTTGTTGAAGTGTGTGGTGACCGGTCGCGGCAAGTTGTTTTTGTTCTTAGTTGTCATGACGGCCTGCCTTTCCAAAGACAACTGCTCGGTATAGTCGTTCGGTTGTGCCAGTCCAATGACACAACCTTCGTTGTCATCCTGTCGTACCACTTCTTCAGTAGCACCAGTACTAGCGTCATCCGGTCGTGCCAGTCCAGTGACACGACACTCCGGGCAGTCATCCGGCCGTGCCAATCCATTGGCACGACGCACGGTTGGCTCAATAGTCGTTGATAAAACTTGTTTTTCTGCGAAAATTGTTGCGTCTTCCGTCTTGTCCGTCTTTTTAGTGCTGTGTGCTTCTGACGTTTCTTCACCAGCGAGTTCACTTTCGACCTTTTCTGACTGGTCGGCCGACAGATTTGAGCGCATCCGGGACTCTAACACTGCTTGCAAAAACTCTGTCGGTGCGGCACGTAAGGCTTCTGCCTGTTTCTTGCTGAGCGGCGGCTCATCGACCATCGCAGCAGACAGGTCTTCTTCCACCTCCGGTGCCACCGAGAGTATTTTCTGCGAATACCGAGCGTTTTGCCACTGTGCTTTCCTCTTCTGTCTTTGTTTCCGACTCATATCTCGGTCAGGAAGCTCCACTGATCAGGCCTGTACCTGGATGTCACAACTAGCGCACTCTGGAACAGTTGGTTAGCACACGTACAGACACTATTTTAGACGTTACAGTGACGAAATACGACGCCAGAGAATAGCGAAAGCGAGAGTAATTATGCCTATAGAGGCTGTGCTCGCCAAGACGAGATAAAATAATAAATAATAACCGAGAAAGAGATAAACCTATCGGTTTAGCTTGGTTGGCGGCTCTCCGAGAATAAGGCACAACGAGCAGCGAACGGAAGCTTTATTGGCACAGCGCCAGCCACGTTGTAACAGACTCGCGTGCACACAAGAGACGAGTAGCCGGAAACAACAACTGAGCCAGGCCTTGCGCCCGAGCTCTAGAACACGCGTAGTAATATTGGCTGGTAGCCAGATTAGTACGTACAATGACAAATAACGTGACACGAAATAACGCAACAAATAATGAGTTAATAATCAATGAATCAAGTTAGTGTCAGGCCGGGAAATGCTGGTATTGTACAGAGCTATGTAAGCCCTATGTATTGTCGTTATTTGCATGTGTGCACACCCAACTGATTAAACGCCCTGTGAGAGCTACTGTTGTTTATGTATGCACATACATATTTGCAATCCATGAAAATACACATTGTTTTTCAATGTGTGTGCACACACACATCGTAAATTCTGGTACACATTACATTACCATACACAAACAGTACTCGAAGTGTGTATCGTCGTGTGTGTTGATCAGTAAAAACCGATAAAGTATGCAACAGAATAAAAAAAATGATGTCTTTGTTGTACTAAGAGTGAGTAGAGATATCTTCACAAAGCCAAACCATGGAAAAATAACCCAATTTCAAGGGTATCCTAGTTTTGAAATAGTGGACTATGGTATGGTTTACAAAAACTACCTATTACTCACTGCAGAAAACTGCACTTGCGACTGATTGGAAATCATTAGAAAACAGTGTATTTAACTGCTTATGTAGGTATGTTGTACAGCGATCATGCAACACAATTTTCAAATATAATGCAATAATCTCATTTTGTACACACAACGGCTTCAATATTGGGCATAAAATCTGAAGTCTAGATGGTTCCAAACTCGTGTGATTCAGACCATTGGTGATATTCAAATGGTCTATGGGATCGCATGTTTGGTAGAACCAGTTTATAAATCTTCTAACCGACAACAGTTGCACGCGAGATGTAAATCTTACGTAGATCCAATCGGCTAAGCAGCTCTACACTGGGCATCCCATTGTAATTAATCTGCCATCACTACAGCGCATTTTTGAAAAGCATCTTCTCTCCAACGCTGGCATTTAAGACGCAATTTCTGAGAGAATTCAATGTACTTTGGACATGGTCACATCACGGATTTCGATATTTCTATGATAGTTCAGTACTAATTGATGAAAAACCATGATGCGCCAAGTATCAGCCCGATCGTCCCACATGGGCCTGCTGACCACCTCCTTGAAGTGACCGGTCCAGAGCGAAATTTGCAAATTTGGGTCCCTTCATTTAAGTCATTGTATCTTGCCGACATCTAGAGTTACAGTGACCGTGAGCCCACCAAACGATCCGAGGATTACAAATATCACAGTTAAAAAGCGGTATCTAACTCCGTACCGCAATTTAGGGTAAAAAACGCGGTTCAACACTGAATTTTTACCATACCCGGTGACACGTTTGACCAAATTTAAGTACATTACAATGATGGGCCAGAAGCAGATTTTTTATATAATATAGCACAGTAAATGCGCAACATACATGCAAAAAATCAGCAAAATCGACGCGCCACATAGGGTCGAAATCGGGCCTTAAAGTCTCGGCGATAAATTTTTTTCACTCAATGCCAACAAAAATTATCCTTCTAGATCATTTTTTTTGTAGAATGTGAATATTGAACTGTTTTTATGAAATTTTTACATTGAAGCCCAATAACATTGAAAACGGTCAGTATTGTGCGGCTCTACTGTGTACAATGCATGTTACGGAATGCATATAATAAACCAATCTGCGTGCATATCATTGTGCACATTTAACAAATGAATGTCTTGTTTACTGCATAATTCCTTCATTTCTCCTGTTTTTAGTCAATTTTCCTCCCCACCTCCGCCGCAAAGGGGGGTGTACCCACCCTACACCCCCTGGATACACCACTGTTTAGACTCTGTTTTCGTTTGGAGGTTGATATGGTGCATTCAGATGCATACGGTGATATTGGGCTTTGGGCAACGTTCATTTCTGTTCACCTTTCTCAACTAGCAAGTTTAATGTGTAGCCAGCTGTTAGTGGGCCTGCTTCTCGTTTTTCTTATCAATAGAGCAGAGCCAGCTTGCGCATTTGCTTTACTTACGGCTTTACTTTGCTTACGTACTACATAACTAAATGTGCATACGTAAATCACATGATTGTACCATTCTAATTTTCCTCTACCACACGACCCCAGAATGAAAATGGTAAATCTTCATTCATAACAACAGTAATTAAGATTTTATTTTGCTCATACACTACTATATGTTTTAGCTAAAACTGGCTATTCCTGTTTGTTATACAGTCATGTCTCGTTAATCCGGACAAGTTGGGACCGGCCAATTTTGTCCGGATTAGCGAATTTCCGGATTAACGAATCAAAGCTAGAAGACTGTTTTTCGGGTCAAAGGCCAAAATGACAGTTTTTTTGTTAGTTGCATATCAGATTCTGCAGCTGTACCTCCTAATAAAAACCGAAAAATTTATTTCAGCTGATTATAGCGCCTCAAAAGGCAAAAATAATCACATTCTGACTCAACGAAAAGCATTATTCAATTGAAAATTCAAACTTGAATTGAAAAATTGCGCATAGATTTTGTCCAAATTAACCAAATCCGGATTAACGAATCACTTTGCCATACAAATTTCGAAGTTGGGACCCCAAATCTTCTGTCCGGATTAACGAATCCGGATCCGGATTAACGAGTCATATAACATGGGGGAAAATTGGGACCTGGCCTAATCTTGTCCGGAAGGCGAATATCCGGATTAACGAGGTCCGGATTAACGAGACATGACTGTATTGGATTTGCAATGACTAAGAAAGGAAATGACGGAAAATTGGAACCTGGGTTGATTGATTCGATGTTTGAGGTCTATGGAATTTGTCTTTACCAGTCAGACTTACATCCAAGATCGATGCAAGACAAATGCATAGTAGATCATTTGGCATTTGAAATCTACGGTATTTGCTTCTACCGTTCCAGTTTACCATCTGATGAAACGTGTGCAGTGGAGAATATGTCCAACTCTCCTGAAGCAGTCTCGATCGAAAATATGTATGCATGCTGGCAAAATGTCACAGACAACAGAAACTGTGGCTACAAACAATTCATGCAACAGATTTTCTTGATGCGCATAGTACAGCACCTGAGTGAAAGCATTAGTGTTACGACTGGCAAAATCGATGTGTTGGCAAAGTCCTGTCTGCAGCCTATATCCTTTTTTGCAACAACAAAGCAAAAAAAGCTTGGCCACAATCTTTTGGAGTCAATAATTGTGAAGTCTAGAGAAAAAGAGGTGCAGCCTGTATCTGGCTGTCACTCATGGCAACAAACACATGGCGGAAAGTCCCAAAGTGCTGCTAGCTCCCACATACAAAGTGGACCTCACAGACAGTACCAAAGAGGTAGAAAGCCAGCTGATAGAGAAGGCGAGGAAAAACAGGGCCCTTCGAAAGATACATCTGGTGGGGGCAGCAGTGGTAGCAGCAAAGACACTGCAGGATTAGGCGCGCCTGTATCCTCAAATGATCCAGTACTATGCTACTTTCACTCATCAGAAAATCTGCTCCACAACAAAGATCCCAGTGATTGTGGAGTAGGGGATAAGGGTGAAACTGTTCTGCTGTCAAAACTTATGGCACCATTATTATCACGTTCTAGTCGTGGCACAAGGTCGGATTTTCAAACCCTTTCTTCTGCTGATGCTTACAGTGAAGCTGACCTCATCATGGCGCATGGAGATGCCCAGTATTTTGAGGATTGGGATTCTCCTGAAAGACAAAAGTTTGCTGAAAATACAGCTATCTGCCAGAAGCATGTGTTTGAGTATGGCATTTGGGACAACCAGCACCCAAACAGACTGCAATTTCGCCGTCGATTTGGAACACAAAGCAAGTACATACAATGTAGTAAATCAGCTATTAGAAACAGAAAAATATGCTTACAACTGCCATCTTTGTGCCAGCAGTTTGACTTGTAAACATGGCCGTCGTACACTTCTCAGCCACTTTTGCGCAAAACTTTTCGTTCTGAATCGAGCATACATAGTAAATAATCTGTTAGTAGAAACAAAAAAAATCAGCTTACCACTGCCATCTTTCTACTATTCGAAAAGAACGTGTTTCAGGAACAAACAACGGGTGTAAGAAACACGTTCCCGCTGGACTAAGTAAAGTCTAACAACACAACTACACAACAAAGGCAAAAGGCCTCGCATACATCCAGTTTACGCGAGCTACTCACGGCCAGCCAGCCCGCTGTGTGATATGATAATTTTTGCAGCCGCTCTCTTTCTCTGCCTCTAGCCTCTAATATCTGCAGCCTGTTACAACCTACGTGCTCTTTCATTTGGCTAGAAAATATGACACTGAAATCGCTTCGTAGCAAAAAACGTCTACATTTATTTGGTATATTCGTATGTACGAAAACAAGTTCAATTATTGTATGCATTCGGTAACACAGCAGGTAGAGCCGCACAATACTGACCGTTTTCAATGTTATTGCGCTTCAATGTAAAAATTTCATAAAAACAGTTCAATATTCACATTCTACAAAAAATTGATCTAGAAGGATAATTTTTGTTGACATTGAGTGAAAAAAAATTTATCGCCGAGACTTTAAGGGCCGATTTCGACTGTATGTGCCGCGTCGATTTTGCTGATTTTTTGCATGTATGTTGCGCATTTACTGTGCTATATTATCTAAAAAATCTGCTTCTGGCCCATCATTCTAATGTACTTAAATTTGGTCAAACGTGTCACCGGGTATGGTAAAAATTCAGTGTTGAACCGCGTTTTTTACCCTAAATTGCGGTACGGAGCTAGATACCGCTTTTTAACTGTGATATTTGTAATCCTCGGATCGTTCTCGATCGTTTGGTGGGCTCACGGTCACTGTATACATAGATGTCGGCAAGATACAATGACTTGAATGAAGGGACCCAAATTTGCAAATTTCGCTCTGGACCGGTCACTTCAAGGAGGTGGTCAGCAGGCCCATGTGGGCCGATCGGGCTGAAACTTGGCGCATCATGGTTTTTCATCAATTACTATTGAACTATCATAGAAATATCGAAATCCATGATGTGACCCTGTCCAAAGTAGGGAGGTTCCCTTATGAGACATTGAATCCTCTCAGAAATTGCGTCTTAAGAGACCAAATTTTTCCGTTTTTAGGCAGGACATACGCAATACGTAACAGCAACACCAAAAGAGTTCTTGCTCAGAAAAGTTGTTTTCCGTTGACTTTCAGAAGCAAAACTGTCTGATTACCCTTTCTCCAAGAGCAGGGCCCAATTTCTCACCTTACAAGTAAAATGTCAAGTACTCTCTCATTTCACTCTTCACTTTTGAAACTGTAGAGTACTCTGCACAAAAATATCTACGCTAAAATGCAATTTATTCTGCAGTTATTCGCAGATGGATTTCTGCAGGGACGAGAATGCAGACAACTCTGCACATTTTTGAATATACTTTGCACTATTCAAATTCAAATCGTGCGGAGCGCCAGTGTCACTACCAGTTGGCATTGTTGCGCCGTCTGAGCTAGTAAAATATTACCGGCTACGAACGTGGCCACGTCTTATCTGTGCCTTCGGGCCTGGCAACAGTGTACGGTTGCAAAGGAGCTTCGGCTCCCCAAAAATATTTTAAAAAAATCGTGGGGAGCCAAAAAGAAACTAAGAAAAATACAACAAGGTCCGATACACAATTCATGTTATTTTCTGTGAAACCCATCTGAAAATTCTAAGTTTTGTGCGGAATGAACACATGTTTGGTGGTTTTTCATTTCAACGATCTGGAAAGAGGTAAGGATTATCTTTATAGTGCGTTAATCTAAAACTGCTTTATCGCTTTTTAGATGAGCAACCTTCTCATCAGTGCTCATGCACAGGTTACCTGACAAGCGACGCATCGCATGAACGATGGCTAAAGCACAGCTAACTACAGAACGGAATGTCTCCTACTTGTAAGGTACGCAAAGAACCGAAATTAAAAATTCTCTGAATAGGGATGTGATATAAAGCTACGTATTTAGGAGAAGAGAGCGTGATAGAACAAGCAGGCTGAATCGAAAGCTAGCAGAAAATCGAAACTGAACGTTGATGCTTCTTCTCAGATGGGATCGACTCTCTCAAATCGGACAAGTCAATCATTCCGAATCAACCTTTTCAAAGTCCAAAAAGCTGCCATGTTCTGTTTACTTTATGTATTCGCAAAAGACAGTGAGTGCACTTTGTATTTCTGTGTTTGACTGATGATGATTGATGTTTCTTTTCTTTGTGATATTTCAGAAAAATATGTGTCTATTATAACGTGAAGATTAATCTGAAAATAAACGAAGAGAAAATCTCCCATAAAGTGCACAGTATGTCTGCAGAAAAGTGAAGTGTGAAAAAAGCGCAGAAATGTCTGCACTTTTGAACTGAAGACAAAGTCTGCATTAAAACTGCAGATTGTCTGCACTTTTGTCAGGATAATTCTATGGGTGCCAATTTTCAGTCCTAGTTTGCAAAAAAGTGCAGAATATTTTCCGGTTTTGTGAAGAATGAAATGAGAGAGTACAAGTCAATTACAAGTCAAGTAAATGTCAGTTTCTCACCGCACAAGCGTTTACTTGTACTTGACAACAACTTGATAAACACTTGACGTTTACTTGACAATGCCTTCGGCGGATGAATGGCCATTTTACAGCAGATTCCGTCTGACTACTCACGGAAACAATAAGGACGAAGCTTACTGGAGTACGGAGGGTTAACTGGGTGGGATGCAACAGTAGAATTGCTAAGTTTTCTCTGTTAAAACATTTACAAATCGGCATGACATTATGTTGAACAGTTTAACGCTCCTACTCGTCCCCCAAATTTGTTTGCCTTCAGTAGACTTTGAGGTCGCGGCTAGCCTTAGGGGTTTTGCGGTTCTGGGTCATTCGTTGACTCTGACTAACACAAGAAAATTGGTTGATCCTTCCAAATTGTTCACCCTGACCCCCGGACCTAATGATGCTAACTACGCTACATACTGTACAATTGTTTTCCGTCGGTACTTGTTATCGGCACGTTTACTTTTCATTTCGATGCATGTTGTTCGCTTTTTATCCATAAGTTTTATGTTTCGTTCTCACTTGACAACGATTTATCGGTCGCAAGCGGGTGTTAAGATTTTACAAGTCAAGTGGAGAAATTTGATAGGTGAGAAATTCAACACTTGACATTTACTTGACATTCACTTGTAAATTGGCGACTTGACTTGTACTTGACGATTTTCAGAGGTGAGAAAGCGAAAATTGATAAAATTTATCAAGTTTGCTTGTTTTGTCAAGTACAAGTCAATTACAAGTGAGGTGAGAAATTGGCCTCTGGTTTGGTCAAGAAACAGTACTCCAGAACATCTTTAATTGAGTGATTTATAGTGACAAAATTCTGATCAATCGATACTTTGGGATCGATTGTTTTTTAAACAACAAAAATCGCCATAAATTTTATTCTAGGTTCTGTAAGCTAATGATGTAAGCTTTCGAACGCTGCATAGCACGAGTATAAGTGAGGTAGCCCCCAGAGAACGGTTCATTTCCGTGAGGGGCGTTTTCGAGTTTTGCTATGGAAAAAGGTCATATTGGAGCAAACCATGGAAGGCCATAGCTGGTAGTGATGTAAAAAATTAATTTAATTGTAATTGAAATTCGCATAATTGGCACTTTTTAATTTCAATTCAATTAATTTAATTTAATTCGCCTCGAATTTCAATTATATTTTCAATTATTTCCTGTGGCGAATGTAAGGAAATGCGTGAGTATTAGAGGCGCTAATGACTCCATACAAAAATCTATTTAGGGTTTGTCACCTCTTTATACTAACCTCACTATGTTTTGTAATATTTTATGATCTGCTTTTTATTTCGTACTTCATAAAAGCCAAAACAGTCATTTTTGGATGTACATGGTGGGTTGACTGACACCCCTTTTTGGCAAAGGTACCTAGGAAGTGATTTCGCTCAAAAATGCTGGAAACCTTTAGATTATGCACTGATATATAGTAATCATGAACTAACTGTAAATTTCCCCCAGAATGCCATTTTATGCGTTTTTAAAAGGCAACAATTTAAAATTTTCTCGCCAGGTTGGACAGCAGGCTAACCAGGTGTGTTTAAGCTTTTACATGGACATTTTTCTAAGTTCTCAGTCACTGTCACTGTCTTTTAACAGCAAAATTACAATAAATTTTAAAAAAATTGAAAAAATAATTGAAAAAAATTGCATAATTGAAATTTTCCGACGTTCCATAATTTAATTGAAAATATAATTGTAATTGAAACTAATGGAAAACTATTTCAATTAATTTAATTTAATTTAATTGAAATTAAAAACAGAGCACATAATTTAATTGTAATTGAATTGAAATTCAAATTCCATAATTTTACATCACTAACAGCTGGATACCCAGAGGGAGTTGGGCGGAACTGGTTTAGGGTTTTAGTTTTGGGCCATAAGGATGTCCAACGCACACCATGCTGGCCGATTGCGTGGACGTCGTTCGCTTTCCTGTAACTCGAAAATTTTCAATTGTCACACTATCTATATCCGTGTTAAACATAATGTGTAACATACTTATGTAAAGGCTATGGTGTTTTTATTCGATGCTCAGGAAACGACTGAATGAACTTGTTTGTTCCCGTGAGCCTTGCAACAAAATCACTTCTCGGTTGTGCCTAGTCAATCGCCGTTTTCCCGAAATTTTGTCTATTAACTCGAAAAACTAGCTCAGTCGGGCAGGTTGGATGACGGGTCTAAAGCATTAATTGCGTTCCTACTTCTTAATGCAGGAGTATGGTGAATATGTTACAGGAATATATTTTAGAAGTTTCAGAAAAACCCGGATTCTACTCAAGCGGTGGCAGAGACTTGGTTTGCTAGTGAAATAAGTGATGCTTTGTTCGGTCAGGTCATTATTACATAATGCATACTGATGCTGAGAGCAGATCGATGAGTGGCTGGGGCCGGAGGCGGGGTTTGTTACTGATTCCGAAACGGTTTGTTTATTGTGTAAAGCAGATTCAAGGGAATCTTTTCTGTTTCTGTATGTTTCTGGCATCAAAGCTCCAAGTTTAACCCCTCCAAAAAACGGTACTTTGTTGCACACACCACCTTGTCCTGACAAGTCTTTGTCCTTGTTCCAACTTTGAGTCCGGCGGTGGCCTTTTAAGCCAGGTGCATAATTGGTAGCCAAGACAGCGCAAAAAGATTACATGGCGGCGTTTTTATAGAAAGCGATTATGTTACCGCCCGCACAAGCAGTAATTTTCTACTAATTTGAAATTATTACAAAAACACTTCCTTTGACAAATATACAGTAACCCTAAACCAAATGTTTTTGCCGACACACCTCCTAGCTAAGAAAAGTGTGGCGTGCCGACACAGTATATTAGTGTTAATAAGCAAAGAGATAGGTAAATATGCCAGGAGTAGACATACGATTATCATACATCAATGACAGTGCATAGAAAACAACTGACATTTCATACATCCAGCACTAAGATAGGTCAGGGTAGCAAAACAGAGAGAGAAAGGGATAGTAAAGCTTACAGTGGACACTCAGTATAGATGAACTTGATAATTTTATAATTATTGCATAGCTGACCTATATACATTCGAATCTGTATCGGACTGTCGCCTATACTAACTCGAAAATGAACACTTTACAAAAAAACATGTACAATCGTACTTACGAATAGGTATCATTATTATTAATCAGTTGATCCAAAACTATGATTTTCCCACACTGAGGGGTTTAGTTTAGCGACAGGCAATAGATACGGCTACAAGATAGGTATACATAGTAATTGTGCGACATACTGCCCCCGGTTGAAGAGTACAAGGAATATTGGAGAGGCTGCTCATCAGGATATGAATTGATGCGCGATATCCTTCATCTATTGCACCTACGAGAATGTGGAGGCCCATGGCGGCTATAGACGATCGATCTTTGATCAGAGCGCAGCAACCAGTTGGTAGGTCTACTGCCACCTTAGTGTCAATAAGCCTCATCATTCCCGGTCGAACTAGCAGTTGTTCTTGTGTCGGCAGGTAGGTCAATCCCAGCTGAGTCCACAATTCCATAACGCGGTTTCCATTTCCATAATCGACAATTTTTTTTGACGAAAGTTTTTAAATTTTAAATCAATAAAAACTTTCGTCAAAAATCGACAATTTTAGTTGCAGGCGTTTAATGTCTAGCTCCGTCTCATCTCGATTGGGACTTGGCAACAGGTTTTGCTCAATGCGGTAAAGGAGCCGATCCCGTTCACTGTGAATGTAGGATTGAAAATAGCCCAAGTCAGATTTGGCCTTTTCCACTGGGATTGCACCAAAGTGGTTATGATATGGATGAGAGTCGGACTGAAGAAGCAGTCTCCAGAGTAGACAACCACACATAGTACATAAAAGTTGCGCTTTACCAACGTGTCCTCTTTCAATCAAACAAAATTATTTAGCAGACTGGAAAGTGCGATTAATAGTAGAGTCGAATAAACGTAAGTGATCTGAAACTTCCATCGGCTGTAAGAAGCTAGTTAGACAGATTGACAGCTAACTAGCCTTCGGTGTTAGGATTCCAGTCATCCGAGAAGAAATCCCAATCTTCCAGATCCCGCTGCATCGAACAGATGTAATCATCTAGTTCGTCGCAGTCTACCAATTACACTTTCTAGTCTGCGAATTAGTTGAGGTTGCGAAAGGCCAGGTAGGTTACCTGTTGCGGCGAGTTGTCGTTCCCGGTTGCGCAATGGATACCGACACTGATTAGCCACGGTTTTCTGAAAGGTCTGCAATCAACCGACGAATGACAAGTAAATAGACTCCAAACAAGAAACCAAGTAGTGCAAACACAATAATACCAGATATGACTTTGCATGCAAGGCTGAATGAACAGTACATTAAAGGTACAAGCAGGTGCTATAAACTCAGCCGTAAATTTGCTTTAGCGTCTGTATTCGCTACTAGGAACAGAATTCTGAATACTCGAATGTATTGCACCTCCGGCCCACTTTTCTATTTGGGGACTTAGGCCTTTGACTTTTTAACTTTAGCAAGTCGTGCGCTGTTTGCGCGCTGAAGCGGTACTTTAATAAAACTATTTGGCAGGTATACTTTGATTAGGCCAGCAATTCTTTGCATCAACTCTGTACTCGGGCCAATTCAACTCAATAACAATGCGCACCGCTCAATTTCTGTCAATAAGGCTAAATATTTTCGATTTTCTATCGCAAGGCAGGCCAACTTTTCGGTGCAGCCAAAAACAACTACAGTATGCGGGCCAAATTATTTCCAAAATACAATGCTTCTCAGACAACTTTCACTTTCAGTATTTGTCAAAAACAATTTGAATTTTCCAATGCGCAGGCGCCGCTCAAACAGCATTAATTTCAATGCGCCTCAAAACAGTACAGTAGTCAATACTCTTTAGACCTTGCTTCAATTCTTCGGCCAACTCAAACTCAATTTCAACTTATCTTCACGGCCCGTACAAAATTTCAGACCAATTCGACTCTGCCAACACAATTTGGGGCCCGTTACTCTTTCACTTTGACTTGACTCAACAGTCTGACACCTTCGAGCTCGGTAATCGGTACAACTTTCCTCGGCGGCCGGTACACTACTTCGGCAGGCCGGTAACTCAATTCAACCTCGGCGGCCGGTACACAACCTTGGCAGGCCGGTACACACTTGCTACGTAGCAGTAACTGAATACTCGGATGCGGGTACGCACGCTTTTGCGTAATTATGTGCCTTTCTGTGGCACTCGCTTAGGGCTACTGGTCCTGCCCTAACTGTCTGCACTACCCTTCTCAAAACTGGGCGGAGTCGGTGCCAGCTCTCCAGCCACAGTCAGTAAACAATCCACTTACTTGCACTATCAGACAGATGGCCGGTCCGGCTGACAGCTGCAGTGGCGATCTTCGTCGACCGATTAACTCCTGGCGTCTCGAGATTTGGCTCCCGTCGTGGTCACCAGTTATGTGACGATCGGGCCGCGCTCTATCGCCACACTAAAGATAAAGAGAGTTAATATGCGGATTCGGGAATTGCTACTGACCTGAGCGAGAGAACTGGAAACTAATACCGGAGTTTTCCACTTAGTATCCCAGGGGATATAACACGGAAAATCACGTTTCTCAGTGAAAACATTGCCGCCAGTTAATACCCCAGGGATATTAAGTGGGGTGGGATACTAAGTGGAAATCTCCGGTAACTAAAAACTTTATTTTTAACTCCCATCACAGTTCAAAACGTACCGTTCATTTTGCATACTCGAATGTACAGTCTCGTCGCTTGCTGCTGAACTAGCACGCAGCGTGCATACTCGGATGTACAACAGAGCAAGCCGCGACAACTACTGACTGTACCGACTGATTAGTCCTGGCCTTGGCAGATCTTAAAAAGGGCCTCAAAACCCGGTTTCTGGGGCCGCGTAGGTTTGACCTGGGGGAGCAACGGCATAGTGTTGTTTAATACCGGATTTTTCAAATGCGTATGCGTATGCGTATGCGTATACGCATTCCAATTACAAATGCGTATGAGTTTGCGTATACGCATTGCAAAAACTAATGCGTATTTTGCGTAATGCGTATGCGTAATGCGTAATCTCAGAAACGTTCAGAGATTTCACTGAACAGATTTGTTGGCTCTATAGTATGCTGTTTAGGCATCCAACTTCATAATTCAGGTTTTTTTTGAGGTTTACTTGAGGCTTAATGATAAATTCCTGCCATCAAAGAATTGCACTATAGTATATGTATATGTAGTACGTATGTTTTCGACAGGCAAGAGATATGCGCTTTCGTGCAAAAAATTTAGTCAAATATTCATTTTCAGAAGAACTGAACTGAACTGAACTGAACTGAACTGAACTGAACTGAACTGAACTGAACTGAACTTTATTTGTCGCCCAAGCAAGACAACATGTTAGTAAATAAACAGCGCAGAAAGAGTGTTAGTGGGCAACAGGATGCACAATGTCTAAAAAGAACGGTGCACCCTTTACTGAAATAGGAGGAAGCCTGAAAGATCTATTTTTTTTTAGTTTCTCCGTGAAAATCGTCAAATTTCTAGATTCTACAATATCGTTAGGTAAGGAATTCCAGAAGTCTAGTAGTATTTAGATTCAATCATAATAAGCATACACTGGAAGCACAAACAAATAGCCTGAGCATACAACCAACTGATGTCACCCTAAACGGTGGAAACCCTAAATTCAAGGGTTTGTCACACGTTTCTTTTCCTCTTAAGCGTCTTTTTTAAATATTTGCAAGCACAACTTAGCGTACATGTAAAAGGTCTTCCGCCGAAAGGGGGAGGGAATTGGGAGTCTAACGCCGGAAGGGTCTGAGCCCAAATTTTGGGAGGGTTGGGCACAAAAACGTTCAAAATTTAAAAAATCGCAATTTTTCGGCTAAAAATCGTTTAAAAAATCGCTAATTTGGGCTCAAATACAGCTAAAATTCAGGCGATTTTGGTGTCTGAAATTGCAAAGAAATACTTGCCAGAAAAATCGGAGGGGGTCGGAAAAAACGTCTCGCGGGGATGGGGGAAGACCCCCCCAGAACCCCCTGTTACATGTATCTTAGTTAAAGCTTCAAATTATCTCAGAAAACTTCTGCAAGAAATTCGAAAAGGCAGCTATTTTTCAGACCCAGTACGCATTACGCAAAAATATGCAAACGTTTGGCAGAATGCGTAATAATATTGCGTAATGAAATTCAAATGCGTATGCGTATGCGTATGCGTATACGCATTCTGAAATGCAATGCGTACTTTGCGTAATGATATGCGTAATGCGTATACGCATACAACAGTACAACGGCACGAAAGTCGGCCTTGCTATGCCCAACTCGTCCATTAGGCGGCTCGATACACAGGGCGTTAGGCGTGAGGCGAGGTAAGTTGTTTGAATCAAAACTGTTCTGGGAATGCGATTTGATTTGGTACTTTTAGATTTTTTTTGTTGGCCACCTTTCTGGGGTGGCTGTTTACCAATGACTACGCCACCCAGATTGGTCGCCAACTAGGGCCCGACCGGATATCCGGATCCGGATCCGGATCCGGCCGGATATGGCCATATCCGGATCCGGTACCGGATCCGGATATTACCTACCGGATATGCCGGATATCAGTCACAGATGAGAAAACGTGATTTTTTACATATTTTGAACATAAATATTGCATTCGACCGAATGCTTGTTAGAAATTTCTTGAGGCGATTGTAATCCATGACCCCAGTAGTTCGTATAACCCTGATTTCTGTGCAAAGGATAACACCCTCATTTTTGAAAATCCTAATTTTTCACCTTGACTGAAAGTAAAAATCCGCCAGATTTTAACCGGTTTTGTGAAAAAGCTGAGCTCTTCAGGTTCTTAAGTCCATATAAAGATTGGTTAACTTGCAAAATTTGGCAAAGATCCGATGAAGGGTTCTTGAAATATTTACGTTAAAAATTGACATCTGAAAATTCGGGTCAGTTCATTTCGGAAAGGAATAACTCCAAGCTACAGAAGGCGAGCAGGCTAGGACTTGGCCAAAACAAACTCTTAACAAAAATAATAATACTAATGTGATACAATGAACATCACAAAACAGCCAAGCAGACTGGATTTCTATGTTTAGGATAGTCGCCTTGTTTTTGCTAATTTTTCATTTAATTAAAAATAAAAAATCAAAAATAAAAAAACGAACTATTATTGAGGCAAGTTTATACTGTAAATCTGTACTTTACAGAGATCAAAGCGTCTCTTTTCAGTTGCAGAATGGAGATGAATGGCTTGAGACTCTAAACTCAACTCGCAAAGAATGGAAATCTCAACTGAGATTTTTCAAATTCATATTTTTTTAGTTTGTAAAACTAGGACAGGTCTACCAAAAGGTCGGCTAAGTATACCACATTAGAGAGAACAAATCTGAACATGCAAACAATAATTTAGCCAAAAGTCTGTGATATTAACCATTTTTATCGAAAAATTACGAAATGAGCTGAACTTTCTTGCCAAACTGTGTTTCCCCTTCTGTTTTTTTCCAGATGAGGTCTGTATCTGTAAAATAGGTATGCCTAATAAATGCTAAAGATTGCATAGACATTCCGACCAAACTCGAAAATGCTTGGAAAGCGTCCAGTTATCAATTTCTAGCCGCGGTGATAAAATATGCAAATATGCAAAAAATATGTAATGTACACATCTCGTTTTTGCATGCATATGATATATGCAATATCACATGCATCGCAAAAACCCGATATCATCTAACCATAGTTTGAACTACAATGTTGTTTTGAATCAACTGTTATAGAACAAAGAAATGTATATATGTGGTTTATTGCATTCTAAAAAATTTTTAAGTTGATCAATGATATCCGGCATATCCGGATCCGGATCCGGCCGGATGTGGGCATATCCGGATCCGGATCCGGATCCAGTAGAAATTTGTATCCGGTCGGGCCCTATCGCCAACATATGACAACAATCCGAACTGCGGCTCGACCCGAGGGCCAGTCCAATGAGACCGCTGCGCCCATTGCGATCAGGGGCGCAAGCCCATACCATCTAGAAAGGGTGCTCCGGCTGCTGATCGAGCAGTACCGAGAGTGAGTTGACAAATATCTACTGTATGTATTCCGAGCTCAGTGCAATTGTTTTTCTCTTTTGAAGGCCCTTCGGGCTGGTCTTGGCGTTTGAGCCGCAGCGGATCGATTCGATCCGCGAAACAATGCAGCTCCGGGCAGAAAGTATTTTAGACCTACTTTGTTTTTCCTATTTTTTACTGATACTGTATTGTTTAGCCTGGTGTGTCATGTACTGGTTTAGGGACTGTACTGTTCTTATCCGGGCCACACTACTGTCCCTCTTCGGACTAGCCAGCGATCTACGTAGTCACTGCAGTAGTAGTGCTGGCTCGGATCTGCCCGGAGCCGCGAGAAAGCTCCTGGGCTGATTTGTTCCTATCGCTGTGCACGCGAAAAGCGATGGGAACAATGCCCAGGGGCCGATACCTCAGCTATGACGAAGCCAAAGAAACGATGGAATGGCCCATTCCCTATACAAGGGAAGACGAAGACCACTACTATCGATAGTAAGATAGAATACAGTTTTGAAAACTATGATTAAAAACGTGTCTTTTTAGCATCAGTCCGGCTCGCCCGGGTAACAATTCAACTACTAAAATCTGATGTTTTGGAATCTGTCCACATTAAAAATTTTAGACGGCTTTGAGCGAACAAACGACAAAACGAACGAGCGAACGAACCCGGAGGAGGAGAAACCTGGTATGTTGTTTACACTAGTTTTGTGCACAGTACATATATTTGCAGGCCCTACTCGGTCGGAGTTCGAACGGAATCCGGGACCAGCGACTGCCGCTGAGAGAACAGCTGGCGCGCGGCGGAAAGTGCTCCGCAAAGGCCCTGTTCGCGTGCAACAGCGCGAACAGGAAGAGCAAGGCAAGTTTTTTCTTTAATTGTCAACTCATTTTTTACAGTATCTATTTTATTTCAGATCGCACCTTCGCGGAGCGCTTGGTCTGGAGCCCAGAGGAGCAGCCCGGTACTAGTGTTTTCCAATCAAATAGAAAATATGTTTATTATTTGACCAAAATCATGAAGTAAATGACAACTTTATAACAAATTAAATTCTTGAATTTGGGTGTCAACCAAATTTCTTCTGATGGTTGGGATATCCAATTTAGAACTTATTTATTTTCAAATAATAAATTTGGTTGGAAACACTACAATTGCTACCAATTGCTATTAATTAATGCATTGTACAAAGAGTTTGTAGGCTCTAGTTGGTCAGAACCTGTGATGAATCTGGGGCCAGCCGCTGCCGACGCGATGCGACCAATGCTCCGCGAGGACCCTGTTCGCGATCAGGAAGAACAAGGTAACTTTACTTTATTTTGCTCTGTTTCTTACTCTTCTTACTATTTTAGATCGGATCTTCGCGGAGAGAATACATCGTCTCGAATACGAGGCGGCTTATTTGAACTCAGGTTAGAATTGTACAAATAATTCACTTCGAAGTGTTGAATAGCTTTATTTTTATTGCAGACGAAGCAAGGCGCCAATTGGAGGCGTTGGGATTTGAGGACCAATTCTAATTCGGATCAGACGTTGTTTATATCAGTCACGGTCAGTGGTGTATCCAGGGGGTGTAGGAAGAGAAAGTCTGTCAAAAATAAGCGAAACTAATGAATTATGTATCAAAACTGTCTATTTTGTGCTCAGAATGCCCTTAAAATGCGTTTTGAAGGCTAAATTGTCAAAATTTTTCTGCCCTGGTCGGGCACAAGCCCAATCCCTGAAACCCATCCTCTTGTTGCTCTCTGTGGGCTGGCAGGGCAGAAGTCGTTGATGGTATAACGACCTCTTCCTTTAGGGTGTGGGATTGACACCCATTCAGTGCCAGGCGGTGCTGATCAGGTGCAAGATGTGTAGCACTTGGAGTTCGTTCACGATTGAGCCAGTGTCTGTTCTGGTGGGGGTCCAGCCAACAGGAACACTGCTCTGGAGCGCAACAATTGGCCAGGCAGGGTTGGGGAGAGGAAATGGAGCTGGAACAGACAAGGGGACCACTGCAGTTAGCTGGTTGCCATACCATTCCTGATTCTTGAAACTCGTCATGGAGGGGCTGCAGCGATAGCACGTGTTGAGCAGGGTAACAGGAATAACCAGTGAGGTATCCTGTACCAGACGATTGAGGAGGGGCTCCCCTAAGGCCAAAATCTTGAGAAGATCTTCCAGGCTTTCTTCAAGGTTGGCAGCAACAACAGTACCAAGCCGTTTTGGTCTCCTAAGAGATACACTTGAGCTGGAGATGCCTTGAGCAGCTTCAGGGCGCGTAGCAAGAGGAATTCAGTGCACTGTGTGCATTCGTCACAGGAGCAGGCCAAAATGTTGACGTTGTTGTTTAAACCGTGGCAAAAATAAGGTTGACGTGGGAGCGTAGGCCGCCCCATCTTATCGTATCAGGCCATCGGAATCTATGTGACCAGAATAATTAATGAACATGCAAATCCGACCCTCACGACTTGAAAAACTAGTTTACAACTAGGGACAAAGCTAAATTAGGCGTCTCATGTCATTCACGCAAAACTGTACTAAACGGCTCAGAAGTTCGACTATAACTAAAAAGTGTCCTTTCTGGAATCTGGAAACCTACAAATCATCTAAAGAACTAATAACTTGTGGAAAGTGAGAATTGTGCAAGAAACAAAGAAGAAATTGCGCTATGCATCCACAAGAACAACTTCACCATACATAGTACCCATCCCTTTTCGAAACAAGATTCGTTCTGAACCCCCTCAGCGTCTTACAGGTCGACAAAACATGGAAGAGATTCTAGATCATGGAAAAGTCGGAATGTTTGGAGGCCGTTTTTTTCTGAAGAATCGAAACAGAAACCCGATGTTCTCTTCTTTGCGTATGTGGTTAAAAAAAGTGGCGAAACTTAGCAAACTGTAACAAAATCGGCTTGATCGGAGCTGTGAAAGCTTTGAAAATAGCCTTTGAGGCGCGGATCTAGGAGGACAGTTATATACTACTGCGAATAAACTTGAACTTAATTTGCGCTCTAGCAGTGGAGGATATGCGCACCTTGTCTAGATTTTAGGCGGTAATGGCAGTTCTCCAAAGTTTACCCTATTCTTTGTAGCTCTTTTTAAAGTTTGTCGGAACTGGTTAGCTGCGATGACGGGCAGACTGAGCACAATTTGCTGTGACTATCTTATCCACCAATTGAGCCGGGGCCTAACTGCCTTATGTAAACAAATGTTCGGTAATACGTTCGTCAAAGGAGCTAGAGAGCGCTCCCATTTCTTTGCAGCAAATACTAGCAGACCTGCACTTAGTACAGCTGAGAGCTAATCTATATTTTCCAGTAGAGTCAGACAACCACTGTATTCATGAGCACGCCCACAATGATCAGCATTTTGATGCCTCAGTTTACTGTTCTCCTGTTCACTCCAGTCGCTTTACCATAATGATATCTGCAAGATTTCTTGTGAGTTTGATAACCTGGTTATTTGAAGTACATAGACATACTCATAAGATAACTGTTGATTCTCAGAGCTGTGTTTGCTTGGTTTCTTCTTTTTTGCTGTGATTTCAAGAAGTGACTTGTAAGCAGTCCGATCGGTAAAAATGCCTTGGGTACTGTGCAGCTCCATCCATGAATGCGAATAGCGCTGTACTCCAAGGTTGCTTATTGCCGCATCGTCCATGTTGATGAAGATTTCTTCAGAGTCTCTGAATACCATAGGAAGTGCCTGGATCATCTGCAGATTTGAATTGTCATTTTTAATCTCAAATCAGTTAAGTTATTTGCAAACCTCTGATGGTTTTGTGAGCCGTCTGTGTTTGTATGCTCACGCGCCATTTAACTAATAATCTAAGAACAGTAGTTGTTAGTACTTACCGCAGAATCAAGGAAAACTGAGCAAGTCAAAACTGTTGACTCAAAGATTACAATAAAGGAATGGGAACAACTGGCAGCTTTTAATGCATGCATCAAATTCATCATAATCACAGTTTCCTTGCGTATGAAACTTGACGCCCCGGGAATCTGGTGAGTGACCTCGGTATTAGTAGGAGGAGGGCGGAGGAGAGTGGTGGCTGCGACGCTCCGACCAATGAATGCCCTTGTTAAAACAGAAGTGGGCCTTGCAGCAGTATACTTGCTTGCTCTGATACAGTAATTCAAAAATAAACAGAACAAAAACTGCCTAAGACTGAGACCAAACAGATAGGGGTGGAATGGGTCGCTAAACGGCCACTAACACCCCACCCAGAAGAGAACATCGAGTGAGCAAGCGCCTGGTCCGGTCCAGGAGCAAGAGCCAGTGAGGACGGTCAGCGCGAGACAAGGCCAACACCCAGCTTGTTTAGTTTGTTTGCTTGAATAGACCTTTATAAGAGTGGCATTTTGTTTATTTGGTTTAGCTCAAGCAGTGCAAAAGGCTTTAGTCTTCTTTCTCACGTCGCGACAGTTGGGTTGTCGCCCAAACCATGGCGAGAAAATTTTTAAAAATTAGCCTTCAGTAACCTATTCAAAACAAGTCAGAAATAACTAAAATTTTATTTCGTAACTGAATGCAAAAACCGACACTTCACCCTACCAAAATGTAAAAAAAAACCCTATCCCCTGCCTGAAAAATTTTCCCTATCGAACGAAAAAATGCTGCGGAAAACCCCTACCCTGGCAACCTTGGGGACAGCTGCATTTTTACAATCAAGTGGACGCGCTCAATTTGTCGGCGTCTATTTGTCAAGCAGCTGCTACCAACTGCTGTTTGTGCTGCTGCTGCGGCTTCTCTTTTAGAGCGCTTAAACCAATCTCAGCTAAGTAACTGCCAGTAAATTGT
This sequence comes from Sabatieria punctata, assembly GCA_030248155.1. Lineage (NCBI taxonomy): Eukaryota > Metazoa > Nematoda > Chromadorea > Araeolaimida > Comesomatidae > Sabatieria > Sabatieria punctata. The sequence goes on from JASANB010001114.1 coordinate 42,576, forward strand.
GTTCATTCATGTCTGATGTAGCTTATGGAGGGCGCTTACAACATCCATTTCCAGGGAACGATAAAGCCTAAGGATTAAGGAAGGTAAAAATGTTTTCATTTGTATACAAAACGTATACTTGTTTTTACAAACAAACGAAAAAATATATCTTCCTGACAGCGGAGGCCGCCAGAGTCAAACTTCTAATAACGTGTTAAGGCAGGCGCAGAAGCGAATACAATCTCCTCACTGTTGATGGCTGCGAGAACGCCGTCGAAATAAAGTGGCTGGTGAAGGGAGCGTTCAAGCTGAATGTCTGACACAATGAAACGAATTGTATGTTAATCAGTTTGATTTAGTTATAGTAAAAATCATACATGTAACAGGTCATCCACCGACAGGGGAGGGTTGTTGGAGGTCTGAGCCCGAATTCCAGGGGCAGGGGATCGGGATACTAAAAAAATAACGATGTTCGGCTATGTAGGACTTTTTAACTTGATAATTTCTAGTATAGGATTTTTTCACGGTTCTGGGCCTGTTACCGGAGTTTTCCACTTACAAGACCTGGTCTTATAACTGGAAAATGCCCAAATTTAGGGTCACTTTTTGGCGCCCTTTTGAAGACCATGGTCTTATAACTGGAAAATGTTATTTCGCTTCAGAAAACGGCTTTTTGTCAAACATTAAGAGTCAGTCTCTGATTCGATCGAGTCTTGGTATGTCAAGTTGAAAATCGAACTTTTGCGCAGAGACCTGTGCGTTGGTGTACTAATAGGCATTCATGAGTTATGTTTAACCTGCAAAGGGTTTATGGATTTGACGCTCCATTCCCGAGATGCAAGCCGCCAAAAATCGGCCCGCTTAACTATGGGACCAAAATTCTCAACTCGAATTTCTTTTGTACCAATAAGAGTTGGGACTAAAAAATTGGGGATTTTAGGTAACTTTTTGAGTAGTTTAAGAATTTTTGGTCCAAAATTATTTTTGAGTAAAAATTTTTTTTGCGACCACATTTGGCCGGCCCTAGCTCGTCTGGAACCCCCCTACACAGTTTTTTTATTTTAGGATTTTGTAGCGCTATCAATTTGCCAGACTATGGTGTAAAGCATTTTGGGCTGCGACCCGACATTCGTGAGATATTCGCATCCGAATGGCCAAAACCATGCAGAATTTGCTAGTTTTGCAGTACACAAAGCTACGATGCCGGATTACTTTTATTATAATAAGAGTTGGGACTAAAAAAAATTGGGGATTTTAGGTAACTTTTGAGAAGTTTAAGAATTTTTGGTCCAAAATTATTTTTTGCGTAAAAATTTTTTTGCGACCACCTTTGGCCGGCCCTAGCTCGTCTGGAACCCCCTACACAGTTTTTTTATTTCATGATTTTGTAGCGCTATCAATTTGCCAGACTATGGTGACAGCATTTTGGGCTGCGACCCGACATTCGAGAGATATTCGCATCCGAATGGCCAAAACCATGCAGAATTTGCCAGTTTTGCAGTACACAAAGCTATGATGCCGGATTACTTTCATTATAATAAGAGTTGGGACTATAAAATTGGGGATTTTAGGTAACTTTTTGAGTAGTTTAAGAATTTTTTGGTCCAAAATTATTTTTTGAAGTAAAAATTTTTTTGCGACCACCTTTGCGGCCCTAGCTCGTCTGGAACCCCCCTACACAGTTTTTATTTCAGAAATTTGTAGCGCTATCAATTTGCCAGACTTGGTTGTAGGGCATTTTGGGCTGCGACCTGACATTCGTGAGATATTCGCCTCCGAATGGCCAAAACCGTAGCTTTGTGTACTGCAAAACCAGCAAATTCTGCACGGTTTTGGCCATTCGAGGCGAATATCTCACGAATATCGGGTCGCAGCCCAAAATGCTTTACACCAAAGTCTGGCAAATTGATAGCGCTACAAAATTCTGAAATTTAAAAAAAACTGTGTAGGGGTCCCAGGCGAGCTAGGGCCGGCCAAATGTGGTCGCAAAAAAAAATTTTTACTCAAAAAATAATTTTGGACCAGAAATTTAAACTTCTCAAAAAATTACCTAAACTCCCCAATTTTTTATTCCCAACTCTTATTATAATAAAAGTAATCCGGCATCGTAGCTTTGTGTACTGCAAAACTAGCAAATTCTGCATGGTTTTGGCCATTCGGATGCGAATATCTCACGAATGTCGGGTCGCAGCCCAAAATGCTTTACACCATAGTCTGGCAAATTGATAGCGCTACAAAATCCTAAAATAAAAAAAAATGTGTAGGGGGGTTCCAGACGAGCTAGGGCCGGCCAAAGGTGGTCGCAAAAAAAATTTTTACTCAAAAATAATTTTGGACCAAAAAATTCTAAACTACTCAAAAAGTTACCTAAAAATCCCCAATTTTTTAGTCCCAACTCTTATTGGTACAAAAGAAATTCGCGTTGAGAATTTTGGTCCTATAGTTAAGCGGGCCGATTTTTGGCGGCTTGTATCTCGGGAATGGATGTCAAATCCATAAACCCTTTGAAGGTTTAACATAACTCATGAATGCCTCTTAATACACCAACGCACAGGTCTCTACGCAAAAGTTCGATTTTCAACTTGACATAGGGATAAGGGCGGAGAC
>JASANB010001115.1:0-25064 GCA_030248155.1 Sabatieria punctata
TGTTGACATGGTTGGTACGTAGCCGTAGCCGCACTGGTAGTAAGTAGTACATACCGGCAGTTGTTGACATGGTTGGTACGTAGTCGCACTGGTAGTTGTATGTACCGGCAGTTGTTGACATGGTTGGTACGCAGTCGCACTGGTAGTTGTACGTACCGGCAGTTATTGACATGGTTGGTACGTAGTCGCACTGGTAGTTGTACGTACCGGCAGTTGTTGACATGGTTGGTACGTAGTCGCACTGGTAGTTGTACGTACCGGCAGTTGTTGACATGGTTGGTACGTAGTCGCACTGGTAGTTGTACGTACCGGCAGTTGTTGACATGGTTGGTACGTAGTCGCACTGGTAGTTGTACGTACCGGCAATTGTTGACATGGTTGGTACGTAGTCGCACTGGTAGTTGTACCTACCGGCAATTGTTGACATGGTTGGTACGTAGTCGCACTGGTAGTTGTACGTACCGGCAAACTAACCCTGACAGGTAGTTGTACAGGTACTGAAAAGTCTGCGCTGGTACGGCCGAAGCTTGCCGGACCTTCCCACGTCTCCAACGTCCACATCTGAGGCTGGTAGGAGACGGTTACTAATGACGACGGCGGCGGCGGCGGCGGCTGCATCACATCTACGGTTGTAGCAGAAGGCGGCCACTGTACGTACTGTACGTACGGTGGCAGTGGCGGCGGCGGCGCAGTGGCAGGTGGTTGAATTTGTAATGGCCACTGGGGTGGAGCGGTTGACGTTCCCAACGTGTGATACGGTTCTGCGAATGTAGCTGCCCCATTCACAGCCTCTAGCCGTTCGCACTCTGCGTAGGAGGCCGCTGGTCCTGGTGCTGTCGGTCGCCATCTAGGAGTAAATGGCGGCGGCGGCATTGGCATAGCCCTGGCTGCGTCTGATTCTGCACCACCACTCATTCTTCGCTCGGCCTCATCATCTGAGCTGGTGCAGTCGGATGAGTACAGCGTGAGAGGTTGTTCGCGCTGCAACGGTGGTACTGACGTGTGCACATACTTACTCTGGTTAGTCTGATACTGCCCCGATGTACGATAAGCAGCAAACCGGGGGTCGGCCACAGTGTCTGGCACCGCCGGTGACTCGCCTCCCTCTGTCTGGCGCAGATGTTGACTCGTAGATGAACCGGCAGTCATCATAGAGCGCGCGCTGGTCCAGCACGTTGGCACTGGAGCAGTGAAGGCCGGTCCAGGGTGACCCAGTCCAGGCGGTCTATCCCAGACCCCTGGAATGTGAGGCAAGGCATCTGCTGGCGGTGACAGTTCCGTGGCGTTGACAGTAACAACAGTTGGTAGTGGTGATGGTTCGCGCAGGTACAACGTTGATGTCGGAGTCGATACCTCCGACGTAGACCTCATCTGGGCCACCGGTGACAAAACCGGCAGGCCCGGAGACGGAGACGGTTGAGGGACAAGGAATCCCTCCTCTTCGGTCCAGTAGTCAGAGACGGGCCCGAAGCACGTCTCGCAGGTGCCGTCCTCATTGATGAGACGGTCCGGAGGGAGCGACGGATCGATTAATTGCTGCAGTAGCGGTCGAGATGTCGTCAGCGGCGCGCTACAGGAAGCGCTTCGTCCAGGTCTGAGTGTAGTAGTTACCGGCGGCGGCATTTGTCCTCGTCCCGGTCCTGGCGTAGTAGCAGGAGTGGCCGGAGGCGGCATGAGTCCTCGCCCCGGTCCTGGAGGTGTAGTAGTTGCCGGCGACGGCATTTGTCCTCGTCCCGGTCCTGGAGGTGGCTGTGCGCTCGTTCCTCTTCCGGTGGGGAATCCTCGACCCACTTCTCTCGCTCTCGGTGTTGGCGAATCTTCTCTGTTGCACTCCATGCTTTGAACAAAGAACAGCGATTTAAAACCAATCTCGGGGGCACACCTCCAATTCTGCCCTAACCCGACACTTTTCCGTTGGTTCCATGGCTTTGGTTAGGCAGAAGAAACGGTGGAAGAGGAACAAAAGTGATGGTTTTTGGTGGTAGCGCTGGTTCGTAGTAAAACTGGTACCGATAGTAAAACAAAGCCGACCGATAGCAAAACAAACAGGGAATACAGGTTGTTGCGCACTTAAAGAAAAGTAGAAAGAAGAAAGTTGAAAGAAAACCGGGGTGACAGTTGGCTGTTGACGACGCTCATTAACCGACCAGTGATCGTGTCGCTGGCGAGCCGAACGGAGGAGGCGACCTGAGAACCACCCGAGCCACACTGAGGCAATCGGAATAGGACGCAGCGAAACCGCACTACCGGCAGTTAGGAAGACAGAGGCAGCTCACTGGAGGAGTCGACCGGTGCCTTGTCGCGCAAAGAAGCAGCTTTCTTAGGGTTGACTTTAACACGCAACCAGCCACTAGACACACAAAACAGCCAAAAGTCCAGACAGACAGACAAAGGGTCTTCCAGACAGACATAGAATGTTCTAGAAGCTATCACTCAATAATGTCAACCAATCACTAGCCTTCGATCCTCCCGATACTCCACCTCTCCCAATTAGCGCGCGTCGTCTGGTCACACCACCTTCCTCTGATTGGTTGAAAGAACCGCGGAGAGCACACTGAACAACTGCCAAACCACGCCCTGTCTCGCGTCTGATATACGAGCCGGATCCTGCAGCGCATCCTGCGTTGTCAAGGGGGCGGCGGCAATTCGAAAAAGGACGGATCTGTACACTGGTGTTGGTACCATAAACGGCGTTAAGTGCCTGACTAGAAAAGACGATTACCTATTTCACCTACTTGAGACAATTGTATCTTTGAAATGGCGTTCAGGAACATCCGGTCATGAATGCATGAACCAAAAGTTTTTACAAACATAAAAGAAAATGGCACCAACGTTTCCTTCCAGGCAGGTTACTGGATAATATCCTGCAATTACAACATTTGCAAAACCGAGCATGGCATCGACAGTGCTTCAGCCTTTCAAGAACCCAATTTGTTAACCTAGTTTTCCACTTTTCCCGAAATTTGAGTTAATTTCAACATGCTGCTGCCTGTTAATTTATTTTTATTGTTTTCATTTCCGCAGGTTGCATTGCATGTAAGCGTAATCAAATAACAATTTTTGCTAATTTCCCCGCTTAAATACACTCATTTGTGCATTAACAGAAACGACGCCCGCAGCTACGGGATTTCGGGGTGCGTCTGGCTCCCGGACGCTCCGGGCGCTCCGGAGCGCCCGACGCTCCGATTCGTTGTTACCAAAAAGTTTGCTCTGTCATCTTTTGTTGTTCGACCACGCATCTGGCCATCGCGGTACGGCACGCGTGGATAGTGCGCCCCGGGCGAAAGCTGGCTGAATATAGCATGCAGTAATTATATGTAGATGTGTAAAATAATAAAATAAGCAAGAGATCGTCAGCAGTCATTTTTGATACCACATTCTGTCGTCTGTGTTCAAAATTTGCAATTCGAGTGATCTCCCCAACAGGGGGCCTTGCCCGAGTGAGTGAGTGAGCTATAAAAAATCATAAGAGTTCTGGATCAGGGTTCGTGCGGGACCTGGGAAAGTCAGGGAGTCATGGAAAAGTCAGGGAATTTAAAAAAAGTCAGGGAATCAGGGAAAAGTCAGGGAATTTGGTGTCTGGTCAGGGAAAAATTTGATAGCTAGCAGCAGAAACATCTCGCAGTCAAATATAGTCCTATCAGAACTTTACACACCACCCTTTTGAAGATCGGTCTTCTGTTTGGCCTTTCCAGCAGGGGGGTAACTCCCAAACCCCCTAGTACATGTATGATGAAGATCTTTACAAACATTAGATGGCCCTTGAGTTTTGACACTTTTCCTCAACGTAGTAGAGAGTAAGAAGGGAAAAAATCCGTTTTCCGACCCAAATTAGGTCCACCCACCTAGAGCTGGTCGAGATCGACAATATACAGTGGGGTGCAAAAGTTTAAACGCACCTTGTTCTCCTCAAGAAAAACTGACTTTTCGCTGATTTGTTGGAGGTAATCGGTAAGTGTTATACACCGTTACATAGCTTGAGATCTTACCCAAAAGGTGGTGCAGACTGCGCTGCAATGGGTTGCGTTATGGTGAAGTTATATCCGGTCTACTTCAATCTGTTAGAAAAAGGGTTAGCAAAAGTTTAAACGCACTTTAAAAATTCTACAAAATCTGACTAAACTTCTTTGAAACAACGATTGTAAGAAAAGCTAAATACTAATTAATTAACAACAGGACAACTTTGATGCTTTGGAATAATTCAGTCGCACTGTAACGCAATTAATCGTAACACATCTCATCATGGTGAATTGAATGAAAGGTGAAAAAGTAAGGCATGTGCAATGGCGTAGCTGGGAATCGAACCCAGCACCTTTGGATTGCCGGTCCAGTGCTCTAACCACTAAGCTACACGCCGATGCCAGACAAACACCTTAAACTCAGTATTTGAGAAAGCTAGCCAGTCATGAGGAGCGGGCAGAAGCCACAAGCATCAAACTCAAGCTGAACTAGTGTAGCCAAATTGAATGAAAGGTGAAAAAGTAAGGCATGTGCAATGGCGTAGCTGGGAATCGAACCCAGCACCTTTGGATTGCCGGTCCAGTGCTCTAACCACTAAGCTACACGCCGATGCCTGACAAACACCTTAAACTCAGTATTGAAATTGGTCTGGTCTGTGTACAGGGTCTACAATTTGAATGGTTTTGAACTCTCTCAAACTTCTTATGGATGTGTAAGAGACTGAGACTGCTAATCAGGCTAAACAAACTGTGTTTATGATAACAGAACCAGGAAACAGGACATTTTTTAATCAGATTAAGGTTGACTGACAGATCATTCCTGTTTCACATCTGTCACATTGAGGTTTAGTATTCTGGTCTTCTCAGTGTTTGTAATCGACTGCAACCAACAAACATGGGTTGACTCATGTTTTTTACATGTACTAACTATTGTTTCTCATATGCAAAAATACCAGAACAAGCCATTTAAGCACCTTACTCAGTTAACAGCACTATAACCAGCATACTGAATATCCAGTAATGATTCACAATATCAACTGACGGAAATTGTGAGGGTAGTTTGACCAGGAGACATCATCCCTGCTTCCAAAAACTTGTGTTTTTAACTGAAATGCATTGTGTGATGCCATGGATATGGAATTCCATCATCTGTTCATTTTAAGATGACCTATGGCTGCTTCAGTGAATGCTTCTGCCATTGGTGTACACTGAATCTTGACTCACTCATGTTTGACTATGATACTAAAGGTCCCAATTTTACTGTGTTCAGCTTCTCTGGCCTCTTAGGGCTTCTGCTGTCTTTGCTCATGTTATTTATCTTAAAACCAGGCAGCTGAGTCAGATATGCACCTCACAAACCATAACAATGTGGCCATTACCTAGCAGATTCACTATAATTATCTGGTTTGAGCCCATAATTACCAACGTTTATGACTTGTAACTTCTAAAAAGCTTGAAATTCATGCATGCCAGACTTTCTAACATACACCAGATGTTAGTAAGTTTGATCTGTCAAGGTGCTACTGGCACTCTGGTGCTAGAGATTGCGTTGATACAAGGCACCATAGCAGGTTCCATGTTCTGCATGCCAATTGGACAAAGAGCACAACAGGGCTAACCGAATCATGGCAAAGCATCAAACTTGTCTTGTTATTTATTATTTGCTATTTACGTGTTGGTACAACTTTTATTTGAAAGATCTGAGTCGGATTTTGTGGGATTTTTAAAGTGCGTTTAAACTTTTGCTAACCCTTTTTCCGACAGTCCGGCTTAGACTGGCTATAACTTTACTATAAAGCAACGCATTGCACTGCAGTCTGCGCCAACCTCTTCGCAACATCGCAAGCTATGCAACGGTGTATAACACTTGCCTATTACCTTCAACAAATAAGTGAAAAAGTCACTTTTTCTTGTACTTGACTGGGTGCGTTTAAACTTTTGCACCCCACTGTATGTCCGAAACAGTAGCGTCTGCATGCGACGGATGTAGTCGGTATCAGGAATGAAGAGAAATCCCTAATTGTAAAATGGAATCAGGCAACGAAGTACTGATGGAAAGTACAATGGAGTCTGCAGCGGCGGCAGAAAATTCTAGTGAGGAGCCGGTAGCTGAAATTCAGAAAGGAAAAGCTGATTTGGATGACTTGCAAATTGCCGGTGCCAGTGGCAGCTCCGGTGCAGAGCAGAACGGAACTACCCATGAAGCTTCTGACAGCCGCTTTTGCACTGCAGAGGATGAGGTTTGTTAACTGATTTTTTGCAGACGAGGTAATTTGGACAACTGAACTATTACAGAAAATGGTCAACTTCAAAGTTCATTTCGGTCGGAAGCAGACGTTTGATATAGAATTACCTTCTGGCACTAAAGTTGAGGACTTGCGGGCCAAGATTCAAGAGCTAACCGGTAGGTCTGCCCTTCTCTGCTGACCAACAGGTCGATCGCCCTATGGAACTGGAAGTCTGAGCCTACATTCACAGGGTAGGGTAGTGCAGTACTAAAAATCCTAAGCTAATCTGGGCGGAAATACTGCTAAAAATCGCTGTTTTACAAGCAATTTAAGCAATTCTCTTGTCTCTGCTCGTCTTGTCTTCTCTTCTTGTCCAACCCCCTTTGCCCATGTCTGCACCAAGTGAGCCGGGTAGTTTCAGGAGTACCGACGGCTGTGCAGAAACTGATCTGTAAGAGCTGCCAACTGAAAGATGGAGTGACTTTAAGAGAGGCATCGGTGAATGACGGCGCCAAAGTGTTGCTGATTGGTAGCACCATGGACCAAATAGTCAGTGCCAACAAAAAACCTTCTCCCGAAGAAATCAAAGCTGCTCAATCCACGGGTAACTTAGCCATCTTTGCCTCTCTGATCTCGGTGTCGCGTACAGAACTTCTGAATTGGTTTGGTACCATACCAATTAACCTCCGCAAAATAGGAGGAGGCCCATTTCCTCACTCGCCGACTTGACTTGATCAGGCTGAAGCTCAGGTTAGAGTCATACTTAGGTTTAGAAAAACAGGTTAAAAATGGCAGTTTTCCTGGTGAGTAATAGGCCGCCGTGATAAACCATAAATGTTTTGACTTTGCTGTTCAGATTATTTGCTCACTTATAAAGAGATTTTGTTATGATTGGTCAATAACTGTAAAGTAGATGTGACGAAAATTGCTTTGGCGGTTTAATACCTCTTTGGAGTTTTTCGGGCAGATGCTCAGGTAATATTCGGCAGTTGCGACGGAAACGTCTGTACTTTCGTTGCTTTTGTTTCTCATTTGATCGCAAACTGGCGTATAAAGGATTTTTTTGCCTAAATCCCAATTTCAAGTGATTTTTAGTCCTCTATTCCGCACCCTGTATCGAGATTGATATCGAGATGGAAAAGTTTTTCTGCAAGACTAAAAGTAGTACTGTCACTCGCGGTAGTAGTATTAAGTTTTTTATCCCTGCACTCCAGCGTAATTTGAACTGCCGTAGAAACTTCTTTGCCCTAAGAGTTTTGAGACCTTGGAACTCGCTTGATAATGAAACTGTAACTGCCAAGGATTTGAATAATTTTACTAAGCTTGTTAAACAGGTGGACCTAACAGAATTTTTACAATTTGTTGATTAGGCTTCAGTCAGCAAGGGCTATTACACGCCTGCCGACCCTGTCCACTCGTGTATTCGGTGCACTTGGGAGGCGAATAAACTTTAAACTTTATACCCCAAATTTTGCACCGCCCGGGCTGCCTCAAAAGCTCCAACTCCCTCCCCTTCGACGGACCACCTGTCACATGTATGACCTATGGTGTTCTTAGGCAATTCGAAGCTGAATTTTAACTAAAACAGCAGCTTCGGCTTGGCTGGTTTTGGCTATAGGTCGAAGGACTGGTTCCGTTTCAAACGCTTTGGCGGCTTAGAAGGCTATTTTATTAAAAATTGATCTGTAATTTTAGTTGAGAAGAAAGAACCGCTGTGTAAGCAAACGATGCACGCAAAGGTAATCGATAAAGGTGTGCCAGATGATGTGATGCCTGGAATTAAAGATATCAAGGTTGTTGACGGTTGCCAGCCGGTGTCGGATGACTTTGCTCAAATACAAGGGGGTATCATTTAGGAAACGTTGCCTCCGGTGCCCCTCAAGGGAATGCGCAACAAGACGGGCAGGCCCCTCAGGCTGACATTCAAGTTGGAGTTGGATCAGTTGTGGATAGGAACTCCTGGTAGCACTTTCTTTCTGACTTTACAGCAGATTTTTTACTGTAACCATTATCTTACTTCGGGAGGAGAGTATAGCCAGGCGAGGGGAGAGATAAGCCCCCCGGCCCACGTATGCTAAACCACCCTGATTCTCAGTTTTCGCCACTGAGAACCGACAGAAGTTTGAATTTTTGTGCAAGACTTGCTCAGTGTGTACTGTTTTGATACGAAATGCTGAAAACTTGAACCAAATCGATAAAGAAGTGACCGAGAAGGAAAGTTGTAGTGACGGCCAAAAATGCATGTGACAATTCTATCTATGCGGTATCGTATGGCTGTATGGTTGTGTTTGAACTGATTAATTGTTTGTTAAAATATTGTGGAACCTGTGCTACACTGATTAGATCGCCCGAAATGTCTATCGCTATCTGGATGGTTTTCATAATGGAATATGCTGTTGTTTGTCTATTTAGAACGAACGGACAAGATACCTATGGGACAGATCAACGACGTTATCAGCGAACCAATAGAGGGCTATGAACAGTACCACATTATGGTATGTTGTTGGTTTCTGCAGTCATTTGTTCGACTATGAGGGGTCTGTGATTTGTCCCCGACGGCCGGGCTCAGATCTCCAAGTCCCTTTAGCAGGTGATCTGTTATGTTATGCTCAAAGTCTGCCCATTCATCCATGCAATCCGCAGGTGGTGAAGGGAGCAGTAGAAACAGTTGACCCTGAAGAAGATGGATTTCACCTTACGTAGGCGTTGTGATTTGTGTTTGTACGGAGATGTTTGCAGGGTATAAGGGTAGGGCCTACAGAAGCATCAAGAATCTGGGTGTACTGGGTGCCTGCGCAGTACGTCGATGCTATCAAGAAGGCCATTTTGGACTGACGTTTGGTCAGACAGTTTCGTTCTGTTTCTATGCTCGTTTGCTAATAAAACTGGGCTTTCGCCTGCGATTGAAAACTCTATTCTTTCTGGTTAATTTTAAACCGTGTGCCAATAATTAAGATAAACTTTTCGCTTTCGCTCGGTTCAAGTGGTCGTTCTGTTTCGGTGCAGTGTTGGATACTTTGCCGGATTGTGGCCAAAATTTGCATAGACCAGAGCGTGTCTCATCTTCCTGTAACTGGCAGGTTTTCTTTGTCCTCACTCCGTTTGGCGGCTGGCTCATTCGTCCGTGTGTTTGTCTTGAGCTAGACGGTATGGAAGAAGAAGCCCGAAAGAAGTTGGAGGGTCTGCATGCTAATTTAGAGACGATCAGACATCGGATAGCGCCTCTGGAGCAGATGCTGCAGTGGAAGGAAGAATTGGCCAAGAAAAAAGTCAAGGAACACTTCGGCCACCTGAGCAAGTTGGTAAGAAGATTTACTTTAATTTAGACAGTTGGAACGAGTCGGTATTGCTTGGCCGAAGTGGTTATTCGGGTCCAGTGCAAGTAGCTCAAGCTTTCGCTTTAAGACTTGGTATTAGCTTTTAGTATTGCCGTTTCGGCTTAACTGACTTTTAGGGGTCCCTCCACTATGTATTAATTAATCACTTTCTTGCTTAGGCTTAGGAGTCAACTGAATACGGTAGATAAAATTGAAATTTTTGTTAGGACTCCTAAAAGTCAGTTTTGCCGCGGTTTCTAAGCGAATCTCGTTTCCGCTTTCCAGTAGTTAAGCAAGCATCGCCAGGGCATACATGGGCCTAGAGGCTTACCCCTCCAGACCACCTTGCCGAATTGTTTGAAAATAAACGGGTAAATGTATAGTTTCCGGGCGTAAAATCAGGAACCGACCCCAGAATAAAATAAACACTTTTAACGATCATAACTAATTATAAAATAACAAGTTTTATCGATAAATATCGATTATCGATTAATTTTTGGCAAAATTTCAAAATCGTCCAAAATGGTCATGTCATATATAATTTGAAAGCTCTTCGTCTGACGAGGCTAATGATCACTACATCAGCATAGGGCACGCCCCCGGAGGCCTGTTTTGCCAAATATAAAAGTACCCCTAGAGACGCATCAGTATAGGCACGCTCCGGAGAGCCTGTTTTAAAAACATAAAAATACCGCTAGGGGACGCATCAGTATAGGCACGCTCAGGAGGGCCTGTTTTAAAAACATAAAAATACCCCTAGGGGACGCATAAGTATAGGCACGCTCCGGAGGGCCTGTTTTCCAAATATAAAAATACCCCTAGGGGTACGCATCACTATACTGATGCGTCCCCTAGGGGTACTTTTATGTTTTTAAAACAGGCCCCTCCGGAGCGTGACTGTAGTGATGCGTCCCTCTACTAGGGGTATTTTTATATTTGGCAAAACAGGACCCCGGGGCGTGTCCTATGCTGATGTAGTGATCATTAGACTCGTCAGACGAAGGGCTTTCAAATGATATACAACATGACCATTTAGGACAATTTTGGAATTTTGCCAAAAAAATATTCGATAATCGATATTTATCGATAAAACTTGTTAATTTATAATTTATGATCGTTAAAAGTATTTATTTTAATCTGGGGCCGGTTCCTGATTTTACGTCCGGAAACTATACATTTACCAAAAACGGCTATTTAGAATCATTATTTTTTATATATCGAACTCCTACCCCTCTTCAGATTGTTCCGACTGCTGTACGCGAGGTTGAGGCGAGGGAGGTGGGGTTGGCCATCCTATGAGTCGTGGTATGATGCACTACGTGTTAAACACATTGGTTTCAGCTAAGTGAAGCGGAGGAAAACTTCTCGGTGCAGCTTGAGTTGCTTCGATCAGAGCAGATAGAGGAGCTGAGGGAAATGAAAGCTGAAGTAGCCCGACTGTCCGATATCGAAGGGCAACTGCAACTCGGCTTGTCTCAGGTTGAGTGTGACTGTTTAGTTAACTTGCCAACAGTCTCTTTCAGGGTTTGCCTGCAGAACGACTGGCTGCTGAAGTGGACGCACTGGAAGCTACCACCAAGGTGCAGGTGCGTTGCAGTGTCAGCAGAGATAGAATGTGTGTAGAGTTGACGTGCTGTAGCTGCCCGACCGTATAAGGTCTATCCAGAACTTCGAAGTGGAGTTGCACGAGGACTGCCGTCAGACGGAGCGGTTGCTGTCGGGTGGAAACTTGTTGTTCATTAAACGATGTCTTCTGAGGCCTTCCGACGTTCAGCTCCTGTTGGCCACTCCTGCTCCCACAGCCCACCGTCAGGTTGTGCTGGAAGTAAGTTCTCTTATATGTGGTCCCTTCGCTTCCTCCAACCGTTTTGTGTGTTGTTGCAGTGGCGTACCCAGGATTTTGCAAAGGGGCGTCTTGAAGTTGCCTGGTTGCCTGAAGTTGAGCCAGGGCCAGAAAATTTTGCTAAATCGGCCTTCAAAATCGCATTTTTGGTAGTTTGAACAGGCCTGGTTGGGCTTTCTGCCCGACCAGAGCGAGAAATTTTTGAAAATTTAAACCTTCAAAAACGCATTTAAAAGGCAGTCTGAGCATAAAATAGACAGTAGTACACATGTAACAGGTCATCCGCTGATGGGGGAGGGGGGTTGGGGGTCTGGCGCCGGCCGGGGGGGTCTGAGCCAAAATTTTGTGGGAGGGGGTGGGCACTAAAAAACGCTCAAAAATCGAAAAAAATCGCAATTTTTTGGCTAAAAATTGCCAAAAATCGCTAATTTAGGCTGAAATACAGCTAAAAAGTGGTTTTGCAGGCGATTTTGGCAATTTTTGTGTGTGAAATTGTAAAAAATTGCAAAAATTTGCTAGAAAATTTACTTACCAGAAAAATCGGAGGGGGGGGTCGGTGAAATCGTCTCGGGGGGGGGGGTCCCATCTGGGGGGTCTGGCCTAAGTCGGGTGGGGGGCAGACCCCCTGTTACATGTATGGTAGTACATAATTCATTCTCCCTGGGTACGCTACTGTATTGGTTTGTATCGTCACGACTGTTTGCTGGAAACCGCGCCATAGTGTCTGTTTTACTATTTAGCGCATATCTTTTGGTAGGATTTGATACCTTCGCTTTTTCGGTTGGTGACATTTTTGTGTGAGTAAGTCCTATTCGTGCCGCACGTAAGCTGCTCTCTTAAAGCCTTTAGGTGCAGTATTTTCAGCTAAACAACTATATAGTCTTCACTATTTAGCGCGTACGGTTTTAGTACGAAAACTGTTAGAATGTTTATAATAAAATTGTTTCGATTAAAATGCCAAAAAAAACAGAAGACAGATATTCTATTTTTAGGTAATGAAACTAATTTCCCATAATCCAGTGTCTTCTAACCAAGAAATAAATAAAGTAATGAAATTTAATCCTACCGAAAGCTTGATAGTGACCGTATTAGTTTGTCTGCTTGATTTTGTATTGTCCTTTTGTGCGTGTAATCTACTATGTACGTAGGTGCGTCCGGCGCACAGAGATAGGCGGTTCTTCGGTTTGTTGGACATCCACGTAGTCAGTGCCGACCGGTCTGCTGTGGCTCCAGAATGTAATCCAACCGCTAACGGCTCTCTGCTCGTACAAGTGAGTGGTTTTTATCTTCGTTAGCTACTCTACGCGAGCTTGATTTAGTTTCTGCCTCGTTCGTCTGGTCGGTACACGGTGGAGGGACTGTTGTACAAGCAACAAATCGCCTACAGTCCACTCCTGATTGACGTAGCCGAAAGCGTGGACGGTGCCGCTGCTTCAAGTGCCACATTCTTGCCTCAGGCTTCTCCCATACAGGTACACACTCATAATGCCTGCTTCTGGTAAAATGCTAATATAAGCTAAAGCTCTCGCATGCCTAATTGCCCTTAGGCGAACGGTAGGGCGTACCGGGTGGCCCTGACGCCATCTGGGTAGTTTTTACAAGAGGAGTGCCGAAGCATTCTGTGGCCCGGGGACCGGCCTTGCGCACTGACTCCTTTGTAATTTTTCGACGAATTTTTGCGATTTTTAGACACTGAAATTGCCTGTACAACAGGTACTTTTCCCTGTATTTGAGTTCAAATTAGCGCTTTTTTATGATAATAAGCCGAATATTTTTTGCGATAAGCTTTTTTGTACACTACCGCTCTCTCAGGGTTTGTACTCAAACCCCTCAATCAACCCTCCTCCCCTGAAGGAGGATAACCTGTTACATGTATGGTTTGTAAATACACAGAAAATTGAGGAGAAAACTTCTTTTTCTTGCAACTGGAATTGCCAACAAACTGCTGCCGAAAAAATTTCAACGAACTTTTATATTCAAAATTTGCAATCATTTGGCTGGCATCAATAGGTAGCTCCGTAGTTATCAGCATTTCTATGTTTAGGCTTAAACTGGTTCTGAAAATTTATTTTTCAGTCAGCGTGTAACAGACTTGCACACGTTCGTTTTCTCTACAATGTAGTTTATTTTAGATCTCTTCTGTGGTTCCTCCTCCGAACCCGGTTCTCACGTCGCCCATCCTTATTCCGCCCCGTCTCAATGGGTAAGTTTTGCTTCAAATACAAACCGGCCGCTATTGCTTGTTGTTTTATTTGCTAATCTATAGTGCTGAAAAAATATTTAAGATGCATTTTGCGAGAAAGTCAGCTTTGAGGGGGCAAGCAGGATCATCTCACGGATCTGGCTGATATTTATATCTCTTAAAATAGAGCACAGTCGAAGACCAACGGTGCATGCCCGGCCACCAGCAACCCCCTGGAACCGGAGCTACACCCCCTCAAAGTTGGGTCATCAGCAATTTTCGGGCTCATTTTAATAGCTCTGACACCCTCCATTCAAACGATCACCCTTCATTCGTTTCTTAAGCTAGGATCCCGACTCGCATATGGTTTTGTACCTGGTCCAATGGCCTTTCATTTTCTGGTACTCCCGTTTCCAGATCCTAGCTGGTTACCGAGATCTTCACCAAAAAACTGCGAAATTGCCGCAAAATGCCACTCCGTTTTTTTTCGAAAAATCTTTATAGCTTTTTCTGCAAAGGCCCTGCCAAGCTAATGTTTTAACAAATGTTAGGCATGAGTTGGCCAAACAAAATGAGCGCACTAAAGTGTGCTGTATGGGGGGTGTTTGGCCTCTCAAAGGTGTTCGAAAAAAATTTTTTTTTGCAAGGCTTATAGTGGTTAGCATACTGTTATATGCAGTTTTGTGTGCTGAGTTCGAAAATGCATTCAGTTTAGCTAGACTCGCTCTGGATCGGGAGAAATTGGCGTCCAAAGTTGAGACCAACCCTATTTCTTGAGTGCCACTACTCGCTAGTATGACCATTAAACGCGGTGCAGTGCAGTTTTTCTGATGTAGTTTTTGCTGCTGATTCCGAAAATAACTTTATTTTTGCTGTACTTTGCCCAGTTTTCAAGATATCGGCACTTTCATGATTTGGGAAGAAAACGGCTGCACTTGTATATAGCATGCTCGTTTGAAAGGTGACTCAATTCAGTCGCATGTAGGGTCTAGAGCCATCAAATTTATATCATCTAATGCAGTTTTTGCCGCTGATTACGAAAATGACATCTGTTTTTTAATCTGACCGCTCCTGAGTGACTTATGTAGTTTTTATGCCCTGGTACTCGGACAATAAGTTATCTGTCAAATCTGGGCATAAAATGGTATCTATCTGGTGCAGTTTTCTTCGCTGATTCAGAATATTATAATGGTTTTGCGCTACCGCCACTCAGTCGCAAGTTATGGACCTCTGAAGTTTCATTAAGAAACATGCCGTGAGAAGCCATAATCCTGAAATAAATGTTCAGCATTCATGCATTTCTGAAGGGGACCTTTTGTCAGTCAATAGTGTACCCGATCTATTTTGACCCGCTGAGTTCAAAAATGGCGTCAAAATAGGTCGGCTACACTATTGACTGACAAAAGGTTCCCTTCAGAAATCCATAAATTCTGAACATTTATTTCAGAATTACAGCTTCTCATGGCATGTTTCTTAATGAAACTTCAGAGGTCCATAACTTGCGACGGACTGACCGTAGCGCAAAAATATGATGATATTCTGAATCAGCGGAAGAAACTGCACCAGATAGATACCATTTTATGCCCAGATTTGACAGGTAACTTATTGTCTGAGTGCCAGGGCATAAAACCCGCTGAGTTCAAAAATGGCGTCAAAATAGGTCGGCTACACTATTGACTGACAAAAGGTTCCCTTCAGAAATCCATAAATTCTGAACATTTATTTCAGAATTACAGCTTCTCATGGCATGTTTCTTAATGAAACTTCAGAGGTCCATAACTTGCGACGGACTGACCGTAGCGCAAAAATATGATGATATTCTGAATCAGCGGAAGAAACTGCACCAGATAGATACCATTTTATGCCCAGATTTGACAGGTAACTTATTGTCTGAGTGCCAGGGCATAAAAACTACATAAGTCGCTCAGGAGCGATCAGATTGAAAAACAGATGTCATTTTCGTAATCAGCGGCAAAAACTACATTAGATGATATAAATTTGATGGCTCTGTACCCTACATGCGACTGAATTGAGTCACCTTTCAAACGAGCATGTTATAACAAGTGCAGCCGTTTTCTTCCCAAATCATGAAAATGCCGATATCTTCAAAACTAGGCAACGTAGAGCAAAAATAAAGTTATTTTCGGAATCAGCAGCAAAAACTACATAAGAAAAACTGCACTGCACCGCGTTTAATGGTCATACTAGCGAGTAGTGGCACTCAAGAATAGGGTTGGTCTCAACTTTGGACGCCAATTTCTCCCGATCCAGAGCGAGTCTAGCTAAACTGAATGCATTTTCGAACTCAGCACACAAAACTGCATATAACAGTATGCTAACCACTAAGCTTTGCAGAAAAAAATTTTTTTCGAACACCTTTGAGAGGCCAAACACCCCCCCCCATACCCCCCCCCCCCCTAAACAGCACACTTTAGTGCGCTCATTTTGTTTGGCCAATTCATGCCTAACATTTGTTAAAACATTAGCTTGGCAGGGCCTTTGCAGAAAAAGCTATAAAGATTTTTCGAAAAAAAACGGAGTGGCATTTTGCGGCAATTTCGCAGTTTTTGGTGAAGATCTCGGTAACCAGCTAGGATCTGGAAACGGGAGTACCAGAAAATGAAAGGCCATTGGACCAGGTACAAAACCATATGCGAGTCGGGATCCTAGCTTAAGAAACGAATGAAGGGTGATCGTTTGAATGGAGGGTGTCAGAGCTATTAAAATGAGCCCGAAAATTGCTGATGACCCAACTTTGAGGGGGTGTAGCTCCGGTTCCAGGGGGTTGCTGGTGGCCGGGCATGCACCGTTGGTCTTCGACTGTGCTCTATTTTAAGAGATATAAATATCAGCCAGATCCGTGAGATGACCCTGCTTGCCCCGTCTCTTCGTCACCAAAGCTGACTTTCTCGCAAAATGCATCTTAAGTTAGCTTGGCTTTAGTTTGTCACCCTCACAATTTATGTACCTGCTCCCAGCCCAAAATGCTAGCATATGTCTGCCTCCTTCTATTAAAGCCAACTGTGCTGATGTCTGCAGAAATTATGCGTCGGAAGCGGTAGAAATGAACTCGGATGTTCCGGGGCCGTCTCGCGGGCACAGTGTTCCGATGCGAGGACGAGCACGAATGCTACAACAGCCTGTTGATCGGAGGACGCAGAAGGCTGTTTCTTCCGGCTACGGTGCCGCCAAGTCTAAAAGAGCCCAGCAGTCTGATACCTCAAAGCCATGGGAGGGTCAGGTTGAGGAAGAGGAAGAAGAAGAAGAGGAGGAGGAGGTGGTGGTTCTTGCAAAGTTATCTTGTCCTACCTAATGTAATAACGTGGTTTTAGAACGACGATTCAACTACTGTACCTGAGTACAACGACCCAGTAGAAGCTCTGACTGATGCGGTGGCCCGTTCGATGCCGTTCACAGGTTGGTTGGTTGGTTGCTTGTACTAGGAAATAGAGCTGAATAATTGTTGAACGGATAAAAACGAGTTAGTCAGTCAGAAATATTACTGTACGTAATAGTAGCAGCTTTTGTTAACTAAACCGAAACTGCAAAAAGTAGCAGATTTGAGAAGGAATGAAGTGTTGTTGCGAAAAGCCTGTTCTAATTAGCTTTTCGATCAACATGACAGTAGTTTTCACCAGTGCGACTGGACTTTTTCAGTCCCAAACTCGCTGATCTAGAGAGATTGCAGAGTATTTTTGTTATGACAATTAAGTGCTCGTAATTGTTTAGTTACGTATGTTTCTTCAGATAGTCCGGTGGCCGCCGCCGCCCGTGCTCCAAGTGGTGGTCTTGGTCGCGGACACGGTATCATGCAGCAGAGACGGTCGGAGCTGCCAATGCCTGGCAGAGTACTGTTTTTTGTCATGATGCGTCTACATACTACGTATGTATATTACAGAGCACTGCAGCTACCAGTGTTGGCACCGGCGACGACGAAGATTGGGACTGCGGCGTTCCGCACGCTGCAATATTTTCTCCTCCCAGTTCAGAGCGTTCCGAGCGCGTGCGTCCGGTTGAGAATAACGGTCTGAAGCTTTTGTTCTGGTCGGCCTTGCACAGTCTGTCCGGTTATTTAGTTTGCCCGGTGCCTGCCGTAGGAGTGCTGGTGGACGTGGGCGATGTCGGTGCCAGCGGTGGTTCGATTGCCAACAATAAACCGGATCTCGTTGCCATGTTCGAGCATTCCGGACAGAAAGGTAGATGCAGTATTCATGCACTACGTAGAGCCGACCTGTATGTGTCTAGTGGTACGTCCGCCGAAGGGGAGCCGGTTAGGAGTCTGAGATGAGCCAAAATTTTAGTCACCAAAATCCGGACATTTGTTTAGAAATTGCTGTTTTACAGGCAATTCTAACAGTTATTAGTGTCTGAAACTTCTTCCTATAAAAATCGGCAGGGATCCTACATACATGGATCGGGTGGCCTGAGTTGGCTATAGCTGGGACCTTGATCGACCTTACACCTGTTGCTGAAAAACTTTTTTGGTTTTTTAAGACGATTTTTGGACTTTTTGGGACATTTTTCAAGCCCGTGTATTGGTTTCTAGCTGGAGAGGCAACGAAAACTACATGTAAGGTTGCAGGCATTCGTGGAGTGAATGTTGGTTCGTTGGGCACACGTGGACAGTGCGCGCCCAGAGACACTTGTCTAAAGGAACCACTTGGTTGCCGATTCGACGGATCTCGCCAAGAGTGGATGGTGTGTGATGCCGGCAATAACGTGGTAATTGTGTATACTTGCTTTCTACTCACCCACCACTAGAGACAGATGTTTGCGCTCTACTAAGAATTGGCACCGTATTTGGTAACTCCAATCTATGCTTTACAACTTTGGGTTCGGACCGCAAGAAGGTGTTAAAAATTAGCCGAAGACTTAGCTGGGTGCCTGACCGCAGTAGTACTAAATGGTCTGCATAAACAGGTGAAAGTCTACACAATGAACGGCGCGCCGTCGCTACTGCTTCCTGGAGACTGGGGCAGAGAATTGGACCAGCCGTCGGCAGTGCTTCCGATCGGCTCTGAGCAGCTGGCAGTCAAAGACAACACCGGCATTCTCTTGTACGACCGGAGCGGAACCCAGATCAGACGGCTGGCAACGCTCGCGCGGCCCATGGGTACCAGCCATTCTTCTTTGCTGTGCAGACTGACAGACAGACAACAGTGTTGCAGGTCTGTCGTTGGACGGTAAGGGTCGTCTGGTGACCTTGGCCAACGCAAATACCGGGGTGGAGACCGAAATTCAGCTCTACGATCCCAACTCCGGCGGACTGGTGGACAGATTCGAGTTCAGTGCCAGGACTCACCTCTCCAGTGTGGAGCTGCAGCGCTCTAAGCCGCGCTTCATTGATGTCTACGACAACAAGTTGGCTGTGACCGATCTGGGTTCGTTTCTAGCTTCTCAGTCCTCCCCTGCAATTGGTGGTTTAGGTGTGCAGCAAGTTTTTCTGATAAGTCTCACAGACGGCCGACTGTTGCACCAGTTCGGGAGTTACGGTCGTCGGCTGGGACAGTTCACATTTGTGTCGGGCGTCCAGTTCGATTCTAACGCGAACTTGCTGATCGGTGACGCCAAAGGAAATCGTATTCAGGTTAATTGGTTGTTCATTTTTTTGCTCTGCTTGGGAGTTTACTGCACATGTATTGTATGCTTAGCAGAAGGTCTGGAAGCGGTGCCCTTCCAATTATTAATTTTCTTTTTAAGTACAGAATACTGTAAAACGACTTTCGATTCCCTGCTACTTGCATTGTACGCTTTGTGGTGTTTCCTAGCTCGAAAGTGAACGTACGTACGTAATTGACAGAAAGTGGCATATGTTTACATTATAGCTGTTCGATCGTGAAGGTCAGTTCAAATGCTGCCTCACTTTGGACGCTCCTGGGTCGCCGTTCGTTTCTGATCTCTGTCTAACCGATGACGGTCATTTGATGGTCAGTCTTCGGAAGGAGCACCTGGTGGCACTTTACAGGCTGCAACCAATGGCATGATGGGTGTCAGTTTCACTTAGCTAACGCATTATCGTGTATTTTTTGTTACGCTCTAACTTCCGTGTAGTGTGAGATGGTGTCAAATGCGAGGTGAAACGTTTCTGCTGATGTGGAATACTTCTCGCAATCTCAGAAGACGCGAATAAATTTTGTCTAGCCTTTTGGGTGAATAGTTTGCTCGTAAATCGTCATTGAAGTACTAGCTACTGAACAGTTTATTCATTTTTTCTACAGTATGTGGTTGCTGTACAGTCGAGTGGTTATGTTCTGTATTATGCTAGCGTATGCGTAACGGGTACAATTGTACTGTAATTTTATGAATACGGCCTCTGGACTATGTTAGCACGACGCGAACTGGACAAAAGTGGAGCCCTAATGGAAGGCTATTTCAGTTTTTGTCTGGTTGTTAGCCAATAAGTTGCGCTAGAACCACAGATGCCGATTCGTTGTATAATGGAGGTGGCATGAGGCTGTCCACTCGACCAGGTATCCGAGAGGTCGATAAAACGCATGAAGAAGATTGAATATTTCCGAGTAGCCGCATTGGCCCGGTCAACTTCCCTCGTTCTATCGACCGCCGATCGCATGCCAAATGCTTTGTTTCCTTACCGCTTTTTTCTTCGCGCCTGCAACTGACACCTATTTGTTGCTATCTAGGAGTACATATACTAAGCACCTGTTTCCAGTATAGTGTAGGCGAACGTAGTTTGGGACGAAGGACCGTTAGTACGTAAAATAGCACTAAGGTCGTCTGTACGTATTGGTTGCTCAGCTTATTATACTGATTATCAGGGTAGTGCTACCATGTACCCATACGATCTAACACTATCTACTCCAGTGCGAACAATACCTGAAAACCCCATACCCAACACCAATAGTTGAGATGAGACCCCCATTACCCAATACTTGCATAGCTGGGCCAAAATTTGCGTTTCAGTGAACAGGTGCATTCCAGCAAGAATGCATAAAAGAGTAGCAAGAATGTGCCACTCAGCGGCCGGCCGAGTGTCGATGCGCTGTACCAAAATTACTGGAGCGGTCGCGAATTTCGCAGCTTTATTGCAGCGCAACCTGATTTTTTAGCGGGTTATTCAATCTGTCTTTGGGAATATAGCTGCCGCCGTTGATTTCTCAAGTCTACGGCAACATGATAAAGGGAAAGAAAGGTAAAAAAGCTGGAATATGCAAGCACGTGGCATGTGTACATGGTCAAGCTCATGTACTACGTTCAAAATAGAAAATTCACAAATGCAAAAAGCCTGATGCATTTCACAGATATCTTGCAATCTTGCCTTGCAATTGGACACTTATTTTAGTTATTGTGATGATTGAAGATCTTACACCAACTATGCAATGAATTTCCGTTGTAGAAAATCACTAAACATTTTTTGACGTCATTCTTGCTCAGAAATCAGGTTGCGCTGCAATAAAGCGCATGCGCAATTACTGGAGGGGTCGCGAAATTCGCAACCTGTCCTGAAATTACTGGAGGGGTCGCGAACACTCGGCCGGCCGCTGAGCGGCACATTCTTGCTACTCTTTTATGCATTCTTGATTCCAGTGATGCAGGCAGGATCTTTTGTACTGAGAGAAAATTTTAAAAAATGGCCTTTGAGAAAGCGTTTAAAAGCCATTCTAAGTGTAAAATCAGCAGAAATTAACAGTTTAAGTAATCAATAATGCGTAGTCTAATCGCGTTTCTTATTTTCGACGCAATTTTCCCTGGCTACCTCTGTACATACATGGACGGTACTGGTACATTCTGTATCATTAGAAATGGCACAATTTTTTTTGGATAAGAACAGGGAAATCAATTACTGGTGTACTACTTAAATAAACGGGTCACTATAAAAAATTCTTCTAAGTTTTCTAGAATAATTTTTCATGTCAACATCGATTTCTTTTCGATTTTGACAGGTCCTAATTAGTATCGGGTATTACCCAATATCTCGGAAACACCACAATACGCCCAATACCAGTTCGCACGCACTATACTACCAGATTTGCAAGACTGTTCGGACTTATAAATGCAATAGTCTCTGTCTCATTGGCTTGTTTTGCCGCGTTGGCACGCTATTATGATTGCCCCAGAGACTGAAGGTCTAATTTAATGGCCAATGTTACATGTGTGTGCAGTCTGCACCAAGTGAAGTCAACCGTGTCGGCTATATCGACGCCATACCTCAGTTTACTTTTTCTATAAGGTTACCACTTAGGCTCCCCCGCTACCCAGTTCTGAACGCCAGTGAGAGCATTCAAATTGATCAGTATCTGTAGCCGATTAGATTTACTGCCGCTAGCAATTTGCCTTATGACAATGGGCGCGTTTGGCGCTACCGTACTGTACAACATTGCGGAGAGGCATTTTATTAATGCGACAAGCAGTTTCAGCTATTCTTGGTTTAGCCATGTTGCGTTGGTTGACAGCGGTCGGGGCCTGACAATTTAGCCGCAGTGCTTCTACTAATTTCAAGAGATGAAGATATTAAAACCCGCAGCGGCGCTAGGTACTTCATTTGCCGAGCGGCTGTTCACATAAATGAGATTAGTATCGATAACTGCTTCTGACGCTCGTCCGCCCCTCCTGCCCACACAAGGTCATGACCAACCGAACTCTACCTGTCTGTCCACCGGAAGTGCTCTCGCTTTTCATCGCCTGGACTTGGGATATTCCGGTCAGGACCGGTCTCTGGCTGCTCACTGGATTTTGCACCGTCTTGGTAGCCGCCACCGGTTCGCTTGGAAATTTGTACAGTATCTGGATGCTGCGAAAGTTTAAAATTCGAAAAACAGTGGTCATTTTTCTGACTGGACTAGCTCTCTGTGATGCAGGAATTTGCATTTGCAGCTTGGCTTTGTACGCCGTTGCCGAAGCACTGAAGCCGTTTACTGGAGAATTCTGGTTTATGCAGTAAGTCGGCCTTACTTTGAATTGGGGGCGTCTAATGTGCCCAAGTTTTGAAATTTGCGAAACCCACTTTTTCAAAATACTGTATTTTCTCGGTCAAGGGCTTTTTCTTTTCCATTTTTTGTCTTCTACGTAATTTACGGGCTTGGTGCAATCTAATCATGACTGTATTGATTATGTAAAACTCCTAACGTTTAGATATGTAACGGTTGTGTTTTATCCACTGTCCAACATAACAATGACGGCAGCTATATGGATGTTGCTAATAATTACTGGAGAGCGGTACTGGGCCGTTTCCAACCCTCTCCGTCACCGAGTGATTGACACTGAATCGAGGGCCAAAATCATTTGTTCCTCAACGTGTTTATCCGCAGGTTGGCCATCTGTCTCATGTTGGTGTTGTAGTAATTAAACATATGATAACTAGTCCTAAGTCAATAATAATTGCGGAGTTGCTGTGGTGACAGGAAAACGTGCAATTTAGCGGTTTACTGTACGAGTCAATTCTTCGAACTGACAGTGCTGCATTGTGTGCGGAACGGCTCGGAGCAAGTGGTCAGTTACGCGTGGGGCAGTGAGATGCGACAGAATCCGATGTACATATTTGTCTACTCGATCGCCCTCAACTCGGTCTTCATTTCTATCGGGCCGTTCTCAGTTATGACCGTGCTGACTTTCCGCATGATCGTGCTGGTCCGGAATGCACGGAAGAATCGCGCAGAGGCTCTCAAGTGCTCGTGAGTGCTTCTCCAATTCCCGAGGCATTTTGCAACTTCGAATTCAATTTAGGGCCGACAGCGGCGGCGGCGAAAAAACCACCGTCATGCTGCTGGCAGTGACTGGCAAATTTCTGGCATCCAATGTTATGCAAATTCTACTGAACACATGGGAGGCGTTCTATCCAGAAATGAACAGCTCAATTACGTTCATTTTTTTCGTCGATTTGAGCAACTTTCTGGTCGTTTTCAATGCAGCAACCGACTGTCTTGTGTATTTTCGGTGGAGGAACACCCTGTCCAAAGGGCCCAGCGTAAACAAGGAAGAGAGAAGTCGGGGACCGTTGGCCAGTATGACCAATTACAGTAACACCAGTGCCAATGCAACTGGGGTCGACGTTCACTTCAATGCTGGACTGCAACAGTCGTACAGTTATTTCAGTGCCAGGGAAGCCGAAGCGCTCAGAAGCAGCTGGAACACGATGCAGGTATAATTAATGCAAATACGTACAGTATGTGCCAGTGCCGTTCCCGGCTCTTGAAAAACAGGTGTTTAACTCTACTTACTTTAACAGGTAGATCACTGCCCAGCCAAGCCGGGAATTTTTTAAAATAGTTGACCTTTAGAAACCCATTCGAAAGGCATTCTGAGAGTAAAATTTACAAAAATTGGCAGTTTTGGTAGTGGTTTTCTGACTGTTTTCTTTTCAGACCGATTTTTTCCTTCTATCTCACCGAAAATGGGTGTATTTTAGTTTTATTCACCTTAGGTCTCTCTGTCAAAAAGAAGAAAAAATTAAGCAAACATAAGAGAAACGAATAGATTATGACCTACAACTGTTTTTAGGCTCGAAATGCGTTTTTGAAGGCTAATTGCGCAAAAATTTCTTGTTCTGGTTTGTCAGAAGGTCCAACGAGACCTCTCAAACAACCTGTCAACCAGTTAATTTTTTGTTAATTTTGCGCCACGAATACCTTTCCAAAGCTATTTTTCCAAGTTTTCTCGCCCTTGTTGGGCCGCTGCTCAACCATGAAACCTGAAAATTTTATACACTCCTTTTGCAAAATGCTCAGTGCACCACTGAACTGTACCGCCTGCTCTCTTGTTCAGGTGTCGACGTGTCGTTACTCTCTGGGACGTCGGATTTTGATGGCGCTGCTGCGAGCACAACCAAGTTTGGGTCACTCATTGGGCTATAGTAACCACGACTTTGCCGAGCACGACCAACGAATAGAACTGGAGGCTCAGCGAATAACAGATTGCATGGAGGCTCTCGTGAATGCGGCCGGTGTGTACAGCAGAGAAGAAGAGGTGGTAGCTGTGTTGCAGAGAGTGGCGCGTCATCACGTTGTGCTGGACATCCAGTTCAACGCTCAGCTGTGGAACGTGTTCAAAAGCTGTTTGATTGAACACATGACCGCTTACGGAGATTCAGAAGACAGCGATCTGCTCAAACAAGTCTGGCTGAGGGTGGCCTGTTATGTAATCAAAGTAATGAAGCGAACCTACCTGGAGCAGAGAAAGATTTCCTGCGTGACTGTGGCTCATTTCGAGCCGACCAGAGAAAGGTCGGTTACGGTAGTCAGTATGTATCCCGAGCCCAACAAAAAGCCAACAAGAAAAGACACTGCACCCTGTGTATGATACGGTGCTTTCTGCCTATGTAATGTTGCACGGTCGATTTGTTACGCGTTGCCAACTAAAAGATGTTTTCATAATTAGCAATAGCATTTTTCTCAAAACTGTGAGTGATCTATTTGAACTGAAATTTGTTTCTGTACTTGTGATTGAAACCTTGCTAATCTGTGGATGTCCCACAGAATGCTGTTTTTAAGGAAATGTCGCAATTTTGTTTGAAACATGTCTTCATGCTCACATAACAGGTTATAAGAATAATTTTGCTGCAAAAACAC
Source organism: Sabatieria punctata (assembly GCA_030248155.1). Lineage (NCBI taxonomy): Eukaryota > Metazoa > Nematoda > Chromadorea > Araeolaimida > Comesomatidae > Sabatieria > Sabatieria punctata. Next base: position 25,052 of record JASANB010001115.1, read on the forward strand.
CACGCCTCCAAAC
>JASANB010001116.1:0-10659 GCA_030248155.1 Sabatieria punctata
GACATCCATGGAAATTGCGGTCTTCAAAAGTGCGTTGACTCCAGTAACTATCTCAGTGGTAGACAAGCCCGAACAAGGTTTAGAGACTGCACTTCCGGGATAAACCGGGACTTCCACAGGATCATCCTCAGTGATCTATTGGCAGCCCAGTACCTAGCAGTTACCGCTAGCCCTGGCCACCCACTGGAAGAGTTGTTGCGGGTCTGGCCCCTCGGCCCCGCCAACTGAAAGAAACTCTGCCATCCCGATATGCTGAACTGATAGATGTCACGTTAGAAGCGCTCTCTCCCTCAAGGACCACTTGAAAAACATTCACTCTTACCATGTGGGGTTTGCTGCTGGATGGCTTGGCCCAAATCGTCTATTACAAGAACAACCACCGCCGATCCATGCCTCAGAAACTATGCTTTCTGGTGCAGTTGAGGTCAGGATTCAGCGCCTTTCTACAATCGTATCTACATCGGCTCCACCCTGAAGCCAACCTGAACTACCCGGACTGTGGTCAGCAGGCTCATGGTACGCTACTGTGCACTTGTTTGGCTATGGGGCCAAACCTACAAGACTCTCGATACGGACCTCTGGACACAGCCGTTCGCAGCAGCGGCTTTCCTGGGCGCGTGACCAGTGGCGGCTAATAACAACAACAACATAAACTGCAGAATAACCTTAGGACTGACCAAAGCAAAACTATGCTCTCGCACTGTGTCACCTTTGACCTGACGAGTGTGACAATATGTACTATTTTACAGTATTTTAGGAAACTGCAACCTACTGCATGTCTAAAATCCCACGCTTTTTATAGGCTTTTCCAAGGTGATTGTCTTAAGTATGTTAATGTGTGAACGTGACGGTTTTGATATTCTGAACTGCCTGTTTTTACTAGTTTGAAGTGACCTTTTTGCGCGCGGTGTAGATAGTATCGTTAAAATTGTTGATGCCTCGCTCTGACAGAAACCTCATTAACGCCCTGTGTCTGGAGCCGCCTAATGGATGAGTTGGGGACAGCAAGGCCGACTTTCGTGTCGTTGCTCCCCCAGGTCAAGCCTACGCGGCCCCAGAAACTGGATTTTGAGGCCTTTTTAAGATCTGCCAAGGCCAGGACTGATGAGTCGGTGAAGTCGGTAGTCGTCACAACTCGCCGTTTCTATACATTCGAGTATGCACGTTCTTGTGTATGAGTTCTGAGGCGAGCGACGTTGAAGAGCAGACATAGATGCAATGAAGGCACCTTGAACCTCAAGGATGGTCTTTGGCAATCCAGCAACCCTGTCAACTTTGACTACACTGGTGGAGGATTTGGATGTTGTTCATGGCTTAGTTGGAGTGCCACCATCCCTAGAAGCATTCTTGGACACCACTGGTTGTCTGACGATGGCAATCTGGCTCTCACCAACCAAGCAAACAGATGGACTAACTAACAAAAGGCTTAACTACTATGAACACCGCCCAAAACCAGATGATCCAAGACCAGTTCGTCATCGACGCGAAGGGTTGCACCCCAGGCATCAACTGCCCTCAGCATACGAGTATTCAAGAATTATTCCAAGCCTGACTTCCAGTTCCTTCGGTTCCAAAGGCACTTCCGAACAAGACTTGAGCACTACACTGTTATCACTTACCAGAACACAAGTGACGCAAGGTTCCCTGCTAAACCTGTACGCTTCAAAAGAGAAGTTAAAAGACATGCAACAAGTTCTAGAGCAAATATTTTGGTCTACAAAAAGGATGGAAGGGATTCATTGGTAACCAAGGATCAGCTAGCTGGACAACTGCAAGCTGTCTTAGAGTTACAACAACGTAACCTACGCTTTGCTTTTTCCCATGCCATTGCCGCACAGTGTCAGTCTACGGAGACGATTCTTGCCATTGTTCGCGCAGGACTCACTGCTGAGCCTACCATGGCCATGCGTTCTCTTCTGAACCACACCAACTTGTTCACAAAAGCTAGTGCAAACCTCATAGAAATGTACCCTTGTGAGTTCCTATCAAGACAATCTTACACTTTACTCCCGATGAACAACACCTGCTATCAACAGATTCCAATTCAGTTTCATACCCCTTAGGAACAAGTCATTCTGGATTCCTCAACCCAAGCTTGAAGAGCTGGAACAAACCTGCTACAGCCCATAGAGTTAGGACTGTAATTCTTGAGAAGAAGTCAAATGCTTTTATCCCTGGGCGATGGGTGAGCATCTGGGTCAGAATTTTGTCTAGAATTTCCCCCTCAAACCTGTTGCTCGACTCGGCTGACTGTTCGCTAAATCTAATGTGTTTTGTTCCGATGATGGTTAGTGCTTTTGTAAAGGAAATCAGAATTTTCTCGGCCCATCCTATGTATATAACCGAAACTGTTCCGATATTTTGCGACGCCTTCCAGGATTTGTACCGATCTGACTTAAAAGATTTTCCTCTATCACAACAGCGGCTATACTTACAAACTCTCGAACATCAACAGCCTGGTAAAGGTAAAGCAGCCCCGTCATTGCCCGTCTGTTGTCTACGCTGCTATGAACGATCAAGGATTCATAATGTCAATCGAACTGTGCTGGCTAGAAGCACACATCCTGTTCCAGCACATTAACGCCTACGGTGAAAGCTCGATCGTTCCTATTGGTGGCTTAGAACTCGTATCTCCGGAGTTGTATGCATACGATGTATAAATAATTTTATAAACACGAACAAAAAGGTGCCAGCAAGCGTATTGGCATGACTCTTAGTACGCAGCCCCTCAGTACGGCTCGATTAAAACACGCCAATACCCTTGCTGGCGTTATCAACAAACAGAGCTACACAGCGCTGGCGCCGAGAGGGCTTTGCTTTTAAATATCCGAATTCTCAGAATATTACCGATTCCAACGGTGCAATGGTACCACTGTCAGCCTCGATCATCAATGCGTCTGCGTATCTATAAAAAGAGTATGTACGCAGTAGCACGTTCCATAGGAGCTAGCGACGGTCGAAACTCTGCCTAACGGCTGTTCGGTCGGCCGATCGACGGTAGGGGCGTATACTCAGTCGGTTCTTGTTTAGGTCCACTGGTAATGGCAGGAGTTCCGCTCGGCGAATTAGCGTAGACAAAGCCACTTGTCAGATTACTCGACATAACGCCCCAATTTTAAGATTTCCGCGCTTCTGCGCCACTAGCATACCCAGGGTGTGTACTCCCTCCTCCCCGGTGCAGATAGGAAGGAAAATGGGAAAAAAAATTAAGAATAATGTCAAAGTTCAGAATATCTTTTAAAGGCTAATTTCTCAAAATTTGCAAGATCTGGTTGGTAAAATGCCAAACCAGGTCTCTTTAAACAGCTCATTATTCTTATGCACAGATTATATTTTTTAAAACGCCTTCATAAACACAAATTTTTCGGTCGGTCAAATATTACACACACAATCCTAGATACGCCAGGCCTATGTACATTGTATAAGAAAAAATAGTTACGGAGAGATCAGTTCATCGATTGGAATCGAGACCGGTGGAGGTGGTGTTGACAAGGGTGGTGCCGATGAATCCTTAATAACATTCGATAGAATTTTAAAGCACATTTTTCGATATTACCAAAACGTTTACAGCGATCGCTTCCCCAAAACTGACAGCCGAAGATCCGAGCAGATTACAGAATCGGTCTCGACTCCTAGTAGTCAGTGGGTGTCCTCGGGGTCCAATACGAATGTGGTAAATTAAAAACAAAAAAGCGCAACAGCATAGCATTGTTGCCCCTCCTCCACCGCTTCTGAACAAGAATATCGCCCAGTCTTAAAAAATCAGAAAATTAGTGCAATCGAAATTTTAGGGATAATATTACCGAAGGCAGGTGCGAGAGCGCTGGAGGTCGCAGAGTTCGCCACCTCACGGTGGACTTCAACATTTGTAACTATAAAAAAAGAGTGTAGTTCAATAAAAATAATAGAATATACCAATACCGAAACTAGAACCGGTAACGCTCTGGGGCGACCTCGCCACACGGTGGACGTCGCCCAAAGTGGCAGCATCTGCAAATAACAATAAATAAATAATACTGATTGCTGGCTGCAGCCCTTGGCCGGAGCTGCAGCTCCCACAAGAGCCAACTGAGTGCCGCGAGCTCTTATGCAAGGCCCCTCCGTGTGCGCTGTCTAAATCGTAATGCAACAGCCAGATGACGGATTTATTCAAAATACGGTTGTTGGCTGCAACCTGACAAATGCACAAGCACCACTCGGGAATTGTTAGTTTTGTCTGTGACCAAGTGCTACAGTATGTAGGTAGTACTACAACCTTTAAAAGTGACTCTAACAATGAAACAAGAGCAAAATCTTGACAAAAGTCTTGTTCCTTATCCCATAGTGTGAACGCGTCCGGAATAAGGCCTTATTCCGCGCAAGTGTGAACCGGGCTTCGGCGGAACAAGCGAGGTTGCGCTACTGTTACTCTTTTACTGAATTAAACACTGCACAACGAATACAGACAAGCGGTGTAAAATAAATAGCACTATCAGTAACAACATACAGTATGTACAATGAAATTTACGACAAAATTTACAACGGGTATGCCTTGGCAACACTCCGAAAGAAATTTTCGAACATATTGGGAACAAAGCGGCCAGTGCCAGATCCTTGCAGCAGATAAGGGGGTTACGGCCATTCTCCTCTCATGCATTTCATGGAGAAAGGCATTAATTGCCATACTGCGTTGGCACATAGGGGGGATCAGCTTTTACTTGCTATATGATTTCATCCAAAGTACTAATACATAACAGTACACCTGTGCATAGGCTTTCGGCAAAGACAGTAAAATGCAAGGCAAACGAAACAACAGTATATTGATAACCACCAACCAAATTGTACGTAAGCTGTAGAACATACAGGACAACCTAATGCAGAACACGACATAATGAAACGATAGTGCTATAGATAGCCAAGGCCGAGAGTAGATGAGGTTACGGAGCACGAGGTTGGTATCCATGGCAGGGCGCTGAAAATTAGCAATTCATAGGTTAATAGAGCGCGAAATCGAGTGCTTGAAACCGGCAGAGCGGCGGACGTATCGGTCCATAGAGTGCGAACTTCGCCACCGCCCAAATTCTTGTACATGCGCGGGATCGGTGCCAGAATCAATTAGGCGTGTAGCGCCGCCGGCGCGGAATGAATGAGAACTCAGAAAGTGAGCCTGAGGACCGAACGCCTGTACTAACATGGACCGGAGCAGCGTATTGTGCGCCCCCAAAGAGACAGGCAAGCCAGTGGAGCGACTGGGGAACAAGAAAGGGTCTGCAACGGGGACAAAACCCATTCGAGCAAAAAAGCTCGCAAAGCTGCCACTGGGCAAATCCCAGAGCCAGAAGCAGCAAGTTCAATTTGATGGCCAACCTTATGTTGGTCAGTCTTGCTTCCACGTAGGAACAAGGAAGCTCCAGAGGTGTGAAAAGTGATATCAGAATACCGCAAGGTGGCTGCTTCCGAGAAGCGAAGGCAAGGCAACCAGCAAACTGCAGGAGGCTAATTAAATAAGTGCGCCACTGACACGGTTGGTCAGAGGCATTGGCTGCAGCAGCCAGAGCATGCAGATGAGCCGGTGTGGCATGAAGGCGTTGCCGAGAAGGATGATGGCTGGAACGACTGACGTGGTCGACGACAGCTCGGCAGGCTGGATGGGTGGAGAGCTGACCAAAACCGCAGTGGTGGTTTAGCCATGAAATACTGGCCAATTGGGATGATAGCCAAGATGGTGAGCGGCCGTGATGGGCTTCAAAATGTAAATACAGGGCAACATGTAATGGATTTGCCGGCAGAGGAGATAGTTGATATGATATTGCGAACTTGGAAAAATTAGAAAACGCACGTAAGTAAGTGCGAATTGTACTGGAAGAGCGGGAACACAACACACGTTCGAACAGCCCGGACACGGCGCCATGTAGACCAAGAGGCAGAGGTTGAGCCCAAAAGGCAGAGAATAAAAGGCCTAAAATAGGTCTAAAATGTGCAGGCAGATTCATGCTGATGCTGCCACAATGGGAGGGAGGGAAATATAACCAGCAAAGTTTGGAGGCGTCAGCCGGAAAAGCAAGTAAAAGCCTGAAGTGCTGACCCTAACTAGTAAGGGTCAGCGACGCGCCGAGCGCGCCGACCGCCATCTAGCGGTCAGTGCAGGCACGCAGTACCGGCAATTAATGTGATATTCTCCTCTCATATGCATTTCGTGGAGAAAGGCATTAATTGCCATACTGCGTTGGCACGTGAATTTAAGAGTTTGGGCAGTGAATGGAGGCATCAAGCCGAATGGCCAGGAAGGCACCGGTAAATCGGTCAGGTGTGAAAATCGACTGTGGCTGCTGGCCGGCTACCAAATAGCGGCCGCCATTAGGAAAAACGATTGTCTCCAATAGAAAGGAAGCAGGGCGCCCCGCGGGAAACAACAGAGGCCAAAAGGGTTGGGATGGCCAGTGCGGAACGACCAATGTACCACACGCCTGATCACAGCAAAGCTTGCGAAGGCATGAAGCGACCAATTTAGGTGGTGGCACGAGCCACGATTTTCCAACTGCCCAGGACTGTAGGAAACAGTCCACAGCTTTGGCACCTGGGGTCGCGAAACGGCTGTTGAAACGAGGTAGTTTGGTATTGTTAGCATCCGCAAACCTGTCAATATCATGCGGGCCCCACAATGCATCGAGCATAGCAAAAAACTGAGGGCAAAAACCCCAGTCATCCGAGTCATAGAGACGGCTTAGCCTGTCAGCTCGAATGTTGTAGGCTCTTGGGAGCCACAGAGGTGACAATGTGACAGAGCCCTGCGTGATAATGTTATGCAAACGGAAAGCGAGTGCCTGCAAAGCAGGGTGCATACTGTCTTTTTGAATTATACGCACAACCGCCTGATTGTCGGTCAACCAAACGACCACTTTGCCACGCAAAATGGGCAAGAAGCTTGAAAGACCATACACAACTGTGCAAAGCTCGCGCCAGGTAGAGCTGGCGGCGCGCTCTGAAGGCGTCCAAGACAGGGAACAGATGTGAGAGGCCCGAGGCATGTGGCTGTCTGTCAGATGGCGCAAAAGCCCCGCCGAAGATCCGTCAGAACGGTCAAGCGATAAGTGCGGCATATTTGGCACCTGAGAAGGCTCATCAGTGGAGCGACACAAAGGGCTGAATAAACCTTTGGCGTGCCTGGCCAGATGAGATTGCTCGACGGTTGATAAACACGCCACAAAAGCGGCGCCACCTGTGTCACTTGCGTCTGAGCAGCACATCAGCGTTGGCAGCGGTTGATCCAAGGACCGGCGGTCCGACAGAGTCGGCAACAAACAGTCCAGAATAGACAGGCAATCAGCCAGGTCACACGAAATGGGCAGCGGCGTATCAAACGTCGCCCCGGCACCGAGTGCCTTTTCAACGAAGCCATACAAGGGCTTACAGGCTATAACAGCCACCGGGCCAAACACAATGGCCAAACAGCCGAACAAGCCGGCCACTCGCAGCAAACGCCGGCAAGTAGAGCGAGAGGCTCTGGTCTCACGCCGCAGAGCGGCAGATAGTCGTTCCAATTTGTCAGATGGGATGACCAGGACAAAATCATCAAACCGAATGGAGAAGCCGAGCCAATCAACTCTCTGCGATGGCATCCATTGGCATTTTTCAGGTTGCTCAAAAAACCCAGCTCTCGCCAAATCGGTGCGCACACGGGACGCTGCAGACATACAGGCGTCATAGGATGGTTCAAAACCCAAACCGTCATCCAAATAGAGGAAATGATTGAGACCATCGGAGCGCCATGAAGTAAGCAACGGCTTCAGCAACTTGGTAAACAACCAAGGAGCGCTACATAAGCCAAAAGGAACCACTGTGTAGCAACCATAAAAGGTTTGATCATGAAAGGTGAAAGAGAACCCAAAGTATGTAAAAACGGTGGGATCCAGATCTATATGATAATAGCCTTTGGTAATATCATAAGTGAAAGTCCAAGCCCCACGGCTGAAGTAAGGTAAGGCAAGAGGGAGGCCTTCAATTTGGAAGAACTGTTTCCAAACACAAGAATTTAGATAGGTCAAATCCAAAATGAGGCCATTTTTCCGCACAGCCACTTGCAACGGATGAACGCAGAACGGCGGCGTTTCCAGAGGAATAGCCCAGCCATTCCTAAACAACTCACAGAGTGACGTAAAAACAAACTGGCTATGGGACAAAGCCGAGTGGTTATTAGGCCGATGACAAGGGAGCGGTTGCTCAACAAACGGTGGACGGTACCCGGCCTCAATAACGTTCAACAAAAATGAATGGGTATGCAAATTGCGCCAAAAATCAGCGTGCCGACGCAATGCCGATTTGATAGGCAAAAATGGGAGGTCGGCCCAGGACGAACTGAGATAAGTGCATAAAGAGCTTTGGAGCAAAGCAGGGGAATAACGAGTGCATACATTTGCAAAAACGGAAAAAAGGATAACCAGAAAGTATACCATCAGAGATAATAGTGGTGATATCGATGTCAGTAGCTGAAAGGTTATCACTTTCTTGCGGGATTGGTGCGTTTGGTTGGGCACTCATCTTGGAAGTGGAGGAAGGATCCGCAGGCAAAACAGGCACCTTTGCGTCGCCGAGAGAAGGACGTCGATGACTGACGGCGGCAGAGAGGGCGCCCGAGCGCCCCGATCCACGAAAGGGCCGCGAGGATGAGGTGGAGCGGGATTTACCCTTTTTGTGTCGTTCCACTTCTTCGCGGGCGGCTTTGACGGCGCGTTTCATGCGTTTCTCGTCAGACGAATTAGCCGCCAGACAGTCGGCTTTGTACTGCTTAACAGCCTCCCAACCGAAGTCGGTGCTTTCGGCGAAGCGGATGTACTTCATCTCGAGGTGAATGTGGTCGATGACAGCATCACACAGGGTCAGAACGCCTTTCAAATCGCTGGCAGGCACATCCAAAACTTGAATGGCTGCTTTCAGCTGAACGAGTTTCTTCTTACAGTCTAAGGCGAACTCATAGCGGCATTCATTAGATTTGCGTTTCCAGGTGATGTCAGATGGCTTCTTGTCAAACAGAGTCAAGTCAATGCCATCTAAGGCGGTGGCGGCGAGAGACGCAGCGGTGGAAGGGGTGGTCGAAGGGGCGGCAGAGGCCGACGTCGTGGAGAGAGACGTCAGAGTGCCAGCAGAGGGCTTCAGAATGAACTGAGCCAGAAGACCCGGAAGCAAGGCTTGAAGCTCTCATGAAACGACAGATCGAAAGTCCACTTGGTCTTCCGGAGACAAATTGGGGGATTCAGATCCAGTGGAGTTGGAAGGGGGTCTCCAATATTTGCCGTCGGCATTACAGACGCCTCCAGAGGAACAGAAGTCATAGCACGAGGCTGTGGTGCAGTCGAAAACCAAAACAGTATGCCAATATAACCAGCAAAGTTTGGAGGCGTCAGCCGGAAAAGCAAGTAAAAGCCTGAAGTGCTGACCCTAACTAGTAAGGGTCAGCGACGCGCCGAGCGCGCCGACCGCCATCTAGCGGTCAGTGCAGGCACGCAGTACCGGCAATTAATGTGATAATTTAAGAGCGTCGCACCACTGCACGTGGCGCGTCACTGGCGAATCTAAGCAGACACGCAATTTATGTACCAACTTAAGAACACGATTTAAAATAATGAAAATAGTGTGGTTAAAAATTATTGTCCATACAGCTAAAATTGACTGTTTTTACAGGCAATTTTGGAGTTTGGCTTTTGAAATTGTAAAAAATTTACACCATAAATAAATTCCTACGCACAGAATGTACGCGCTGACTAATTAATTATTGTAGACTACTTTTTAGTTAAAACTATAACCGATTAGGTAGGAGGTACCTACCTTTAGCCTGAGACAGCTGTGCCGGCTTTGGCGGAAAGGCAGTGCGTTTGTTTCTGGGAGCTACGCCGATGATAGGAACCTTGAAGTCTCCTGCATCCGACTTTCTCTTTCCGAACCGTTTCTTGCCGCTTCCATGGCACTCGGCAGATTGAACATGAAAACTGCGTAAAACTTCGATTAACCACCCACAAACCGCTGGCCACAAAAAGCAGAGAAATGAAATCGGCGAGGCCAAGAGCGATCGATATTTTGGCCAGAATTCTATTGGTCGAAATTAAAAATCTACTGCGCTGATTGGTCGACCCCTAGAGTCACGTGCGCCTGATTTCCATTGCCGCCTGGTGGTAGACTTAGGCAACGTTGTTAAACGATTTATTTTTCTAGAGACAGGCGAATACGGATTATAACCGGACTAGCTGAGCTGTATGTTAATTGTTTTGGCCAGTACCTGCCTGTGCCTTCTTTTTCTTATCTCGCGTGATAACTCTTGCTTGCTCTCACTGTCTGCGTCCCTGCGGGTTGACTATACAATTAGTGTTTTAACACGTGTGTGTATGGCAGGGCAGTAAAACTTCGATGACCCTGAATCGATGGTAGTAGCCAGATAATCTTATGAACTGGCGGATTTGTAACTGTAGTGGGTGTGGGAAAGGTTAAACAGAAGGTATTCTGTCAAGGTCAGCAGTTAGGTGATTATCTAAATTAACGTGGCCAGTGTACAGTGCAATTAGCACGCAGCTGTTCTCTGTACACGGTGGAAGTGACGACAAGGCTTGTACGTATAAAGTTTTGCCAAAGTTGAGAATGATGCCAGAGAAGTTTGGGTTCACATGTGATAACATACATGTCGTTGGGGGG
>JASANB010001117.1:0-53486 GCA_030248155.1 Sabatieria punctata
AAAGGCGACAAGTTACCACGCTACAGGCGGTCGACAGGACGAGGCACCCACTGCAGGGGATTTGTTCTCGCTCCTCGTAGTCGCGTTGAGGCAGCTAGGGCGGGCTTTGCTTGAGCTGTGAATCCAGTCCAACAGACAAGTCTTTACTAGACAGCCGCACACTAGTCTTACAGATTCAGCAGTTTAAAGTACCAGGGTGAGTTGGGAGGAAATGAGTTAAGAGAGCGCCATCTTGGATCACGATCACCCTATCACCGACCTTCTTGCCTTCCGAGACTCCGCCCCCGACCAATCAGCTGCGCGCCTCCTCCTCGTTCCTCGGTTCTTATTGGCCGGTCTGTGAGGCCGTGTTGGTTTGCCTGCCAGCTGCCAGCGAACGAGTCCCACCGCGAACACTCCGGGGTCTCCCTGCATGGCCGAGCGAGCGCGAACACGGTGGTAGGTTTGAATAGGGTTCTGCACACGACTCCCCCTCTGGTCGGCGACGTCCACCTCGCCAGGGACGCTCTCCAAAAAAACTATAAGGTGTTAGTAACAGATCGTTAGTAGAAAGACGTGGTGTAGTCAAGGAGGGCCGGGAGCACTAGTGCCCGGGCCTCCAGATGGCGGCGGAGGGGCGAGCGTCACCTCCACAAATGGGTGCACCCCAGCGATGTAGCGTCCATCCTTCAGGGGAACTGGTGCTCCGGAGCGGCTCCCCTCGCGCCGCTGAGATCTCCTTGGAGTCTCGGTCTAGAAGCCACCAGATGAAACGGCTGAATCAGCTCCGGGTTGAACCAGCTGGTGTCCCGTGCGTCTCCAGCGTGGGTCCGATTCCACGTCCGGGTAGGGGTCCCATGCTGGGGGTGCGTACCAGCGGCGATGTTGGCCCAGATCCGTTTCATGACGTTGTCCGGGACGGTCAACTGAGCCGGCACGAGCGGAGAGATCTTGTAGGCATACCAGTCCGTCCGATTGGCAGCCGAGCAGTAGGAATCGACGGATTTGAGTCGTCGAACGAGGTATCCCGGGGTCAGCGTACTCCACGGCGAGGACCCTCATTCGGCTCGATACCAACGCTGGGTTGAATTGTTGCAGTGGAATCTACAGTACGATTTTGCTCTGGTGGAGTGTGTCGTATCCCGTGGTGTGGGCGCGGATAGTCTGCCGGGGCTTAGCCGGTCCAAGTTCCGACTGCGGGGCGGGTGGTGATTGCTCCCTCGGTGGTGCGGTTGCTCCACCACGCGGTCGGCGGTCTGGTCGGTCCGGTCCTACCTCTTGTTTCTTGCCGCATAGAGCTTAGGGTGGGGGAGTGGTGTGGTAGTGTAGGAAGGCGGGGTCGCGTGAAGTTTTCTATTTTCCAGTGGCTGTTTTTTCGCCAGTCGTACCTGCGTAGTGCGGTGGTTGGGCCACGTTTCAGCCGATTACCTGCGCAAGAACTCCGACGGTGATACGCCAGCTCAGGTGCCGGTGGCGGCCCGGGTGGTGATGGCTGGTGGAAAGCGTGAAGGCAGAGGGTGCCTCAACACCGGGGGCGCCAACTGGGTGAGACGGATCTCGCGACAAGGGGCATTGGCCTCATCAGATAGAGCCGAGCGAGTCCCAGCGGGTGAATGAAGGGGTTGCTGACCACCAGCTGGGCCATTGCCAGCTGGAACTTCTCGTAGCGCCTCCAGGTGATCTCCGTGCCGTTCGGCTTGGACGGTAAGCTCCAGGCTACCGGCGCAAGACCGATCGGCTGTCGTCCGTTAGCGTAGCAGACTTCCGGCAACAGAGTTTGTAGTAAGGCTGATGACGGCATGGCGTCCTGGTCGAATGGTATGAGGGCCGACAGGAATTGTCCAATCACCAGACCGACCTGAGAGGTCATCGCGAGTTTGCTCTTCATGAAGTTCCGGTAGACTCCGGCCAGTTCCGGTCATTTGGAAAAGTTTCTGATCGGAGGCTCCCGGTTGGTAGTAGCATTGAAGTCACGGTCGTTGTTTTTGGCGGGGGAGTTGTTGGTGGCTGGATAGTCTCCGGGGGGCTGATGTTCAACACAGCCAGGATGGGATGACTCGCCGTCAGTGACCCGGACCACTGTGCGTTCGCCAGCACCATTTCCGGGTGAAACGGTGGTAGCGCCATGGAGAACGGGAAATCTCCTCCGGGATAGTGGTTGAGAGGGCGCGGGGCCGCCAAGTCGTCGAATTCTTTCGCAAACGTGAGCGTGTCGTCCTTGTGGAACGGCAGAGGGAGTCCGTTGTAGTGTTCAAGCAATCCCTGCATGCTCAGTGGCACAAGATAGGCGGCCTCCGGAGCAGTGTCAGGCAAAAGAATGCCCAATGGAGTAGTCGTTTCCCTCGGGATTTCCGTGATCAGGTCTTTCAAACTCTCTGGTCTCCCAACGATGAGGTCCCGACGGTCGGCCCAGCGAGTCCAGATCCGTCTGTCGGCGGCCATGTCCCTGAAGGGCTGGATCGTTACCGTAGGCCGGAATTCTTCTCCTGGTCGAGGGAGGCGGGCATTGAGCCGGTCATCATCCGTGATCGAGGGAACAGGTTCCACGGGGCCCGTCCTCGCCGAACGGACCGAGGCCATGTCCTCATCATAGTCGAACTGGTCGTAGGCAGTAGGGTCCTGCAGTAGTCGGCGTTGTCGCTCGGTGTGAGTGGTCCTTACGGTGGCGACAGATTGAGGTGAGGAAATCTGCTGAGCTGCGGGCGATGGTGAAGCTCCGCTGGCCGCCATCGCCATGGAACCAGAGGTGTCCATGGGCTCCTGCGCCGGGGGCGGAGTCGTTTCCTTTTCCTCCTTCACGGTGACCGGCGGCATTCCAGGTGTTAGTGCCAGAGTCCTGGGGGCAGACACTTCCGATCTCACGACACTGCGAACGTCCGACTGTCCCTCGTCCATCTCCGATCTGCTGTACTCCTCATCACCTTCGCCAGACCGTCCTAGGATGGCCGTGTCACTCATTTCATCGACCGTGTCGCCTCTCTGGCTACGTTGATCGTGTTGGTCCGAATTCCTCTCGGCGGGCGGTTCTTGATCGCCCTGTTCCATCTGTTCGTCTGTGCCAGGGGTTTCTCGGTCTCCACCTGGCACCGTTGCCGCCGAGGCCGGTCTCGCGTCCATCGACTCCACCCGTCGCTCAGCAGCCGCTGATGAGGGTGGCTGCACCACTGGTTGGTCTGAGTCCTCGTAGGCGTTCTCCATAAGCATGTTGCGCCGTTGTTCCCTGGCCAGGTACTGTTGGTGGTCCTTCTCTCGAAGAACCGCGTCCTGCTCTCTGCGTCTCGCCAATGCCGGGTCGGCCTTCTCTAGAAGAATTCGCCGTTGAATGTGGGTGTGGAACATCCATTGAAAGGAGCGAGAAGTGTCGGGCACCGCGGCCAAGTCATACTGGAAGGCCATTTCGGCGTCTGGTACCAGGGGACCAAACTCCACTGGCCTGGATGGCTCCCATCCCACAGGTTGTTTCCTTCGTTGCCAGCTGACAAATCGCAGATCCCTCTCCTTCACTAACTCCATCATCAACAGTGTCAAGTCCTGTTGATGGGTCAGTAGTAACTCGTCCGGGGTCTGACGCGGGTGGATCTGGTCCAGTTGTCGCAACAGGCGGTAAGCGTCCTCCTTGTGTTCGCCCATCTGGTAGTAGTTGATCAACATGGGTCGAAAGATGGCATAGTCGAACGCGGCCCGCGGTCCTGAGAAAGCCTTACGGAAAGACATCTGCATCATGCGGAGGTCCCCGTGGCCCATGGCTTCGCGGTCCGGTGGTGGCCAGTGTCCTTTGAGAGCGACGATCCTGGTCTCCTGGGCGAGCATGTCGGACAGCGGTCCAGGTTTCGATCGAATCCCCTGGCGCACCTCGGCGTGGGTGGCCGGTCTCCCTGGACGAATGATGGTATCTGGTCGATAGATGGGTGGTTCCTCTCCGGCCAGCGTAAACATGATGGCTCGTCGCATGGCGTCCAACCAGACCACGTCTCCTCCGGTGAGGCAGACTTCATCGTGAACGCCGGGCACCTCTTGATCAGGGTAGCGGTCGAGTATTTGAGTTCTCCTGGCCTGTTCCTCGAGAGACAAGGTGTCCGCGGGTTTCTCGGCGAGCCACCGATGGTAGTGAACGATAGCCTTCCTTCGTGCCAGAACCAATCCTCTGAGATCGGTGGTGATAGCCGCAATCAGTGGTCGTCCTCTAGGTTGTGTGTAACCGAAGAACATGAAGGTGGCCCGATCCGATTGAGGGCCAGCTTGTCGTTGCTCCACCGACACCACTTCCTCGTCCCATCGGCTCATGTAGCGGGTCGCGCCATAAGCCTCCGGTTTGTGTTTCCAGACCTCGTAGGCCTGTCGGGCGTGGTTGCGGTAACCAAAGATGATTTGGTTCAGCACGTAGTTGAGAGCCTCGCCTTCCTTTTGAATGGCCAGGGCGGTGTTCTCCAGTTCGCCCTTGAATTGGTAGAAGCTCGCAACTCGGCTCTGGTCCACTTCTTCGATCCGGTCGTACTGGTCCAACTGTTGAGCGATTTGGGCCGCGCGACGCACCTCATCCTTCCTAGGATTTCCTCTCAGACGAAAGAAAACCGGCTCGTTGGGTTTCGGCGCCATCGACCGGGCGATCTCGATGTCCGGAGACATGAATGCTGCTCGTAGACCGTTGAACAGGCGAATAGCAAGTTGCTTTTCCTCGTCGTCCGTAGGCGAGCAATACACCAAGTCAGGCGTAATGCACGCGACGGCCGCTGTTCCGGCCATAATGTCCACCACGTCCAGCGCTGCATAGTCCGTCTGCGGCCGCGGAATCGGGTCTCCTCGTGGACTGGGCATGAAGGACGAGAGTTGCATGGTCTGTTTGAAGTTGTTTGGGTATCCGGCTCCAAGGTAGAGAGTGGAGAGAGTGGTGGCTCCTACCCGTTCTCCTCGGGTCAGGTGGGAGCCCTCCAATTCTGACAGCCAGTCCTGCAGGTCGACGTATCCGTTCTCGGTGGTTAGGTAGTTCCACCGTTGTCCGTTGTAGTGGGTGCAGTTCCTGAGCATCACCTGATCTTGTGCCGATCCAAGCCCGATCTTGATGATCCGCGGGTTGCAGAGCACTTCGTGCAGGAAAGGCGGGAGCTCCGTCATAGCATGCATCAGAACGACCAGCGGCGTGCATCCGGTAGAAGTGATAGACATCACGGACAATGGCGCGCCCGTGTAGAAAGGGTCCACCGCGTTGACCAACACGTAGCAATTGGCTCGCCTAACCGCGTCGATGGCACTTATCAGTCGTGTCCGGCGAGGGATGGTGATACCAGACTTCTTCGGGTTGAAGGAGCTGGCGTTCGCATAGGCCTTGGCGTACCGTTTGGTAGTTAGGTTCTGCAGGTGGTGGAGAGCCTCCTTTTCCGCTTGTTTGGCCTCCCGTTGTTGTTCCGGAGTAGAATGTTTCTGAGCGGCCCATTTCTGAGCCTTGTTGACGGCAGCCTTCCTGCGGTTGTATTCCTCGTCCAGACTTTTGTCGAATTTCTCAAAAGCCTGAACCAGAACCTCCTCGATCTTGTTCCGAGCGACAGGATCGTCCACCAAGATGCTAGCTCGGCAGACCTCTGTGGTCGGCTCCACCTCCTTGATGACCCGAAACAGCTCCCGGTCCATTATTACAGACAGCGGCAAGTCTCCTCCGATGGACCATCCTTCGAAGTCGATGGAAATGATGGCCAAGCCGTGGAACAGGAACTGCGAGTGTCGGAGCATGTCAGATAGTATCATGTTCAGGTCAGAAACCTGATACTCTCCTTCCACGACGTACGGCGTCGGAAACCGCCCAGCAGGGGTGGCCTCCAAAAGCGTCCGAATCATGGCATGTTGTGGCACAGTGTGATACGGGATGTTGGCTGCCGACGCCTCCGGGTTGAAAACGTAGAGTTTGATCAACATCTTCACGAGCCGATGGTCGCGTTCCGGCTGGATAGAGAGGTCCTTTATGTTGGGACGTCTTCGCTTGGCACGGCGACGTTCCTGTATCGACTCGTAGGTGCGCCACCAGATTCCCTTTTCCGATTTTGCACACAAGTCCGCGATCAGTTCGGCCGGTCTGGTGTTGCGAACGGGAGCTATCTGGATGGCGGTTTCGAACCGCCCATTCTTGTTAGGCTGAGTGGGGTCCACACGGCCAATGGACGGATGGTCGTTGTACGCCTCTGTCTGCTCCTGGTAGATAGGTCCCATTACCGGCGGCGTGCCAATGTAGTCTCCGGGCCGAAAGGTGTGCGTCCCTGGGGCGACACCCATCCGTTCCAGCTCGTTCAACGGGTAGTCGTCCAGCTTGATTTGAGAGTAGTACTCAGTCCAATCAGCATCCATGTTCTCTGGGCGTTGGGTAGAATACCGGGCCCAGTCCTCGCTGGTCATCCCCGAAAAGTCCAGCGGCGTTACTAGCTGGGCCATTGGAAGAGTCTCCTGGTAGAGTTGTTGGCCTCTGCCGTCGGGCATCGGTCGGATGTTGTACATCGACAGCTCGCTCTCCAAGGTTTTCTTGTCTGGACCGACAGGTGGTTCCGCTGGAAGATCGGTTCGTAACGGGGTCTCCGGGAACACTCCTCGAGGTGGGTGCGCCTCCAGAATGAGCCATTGTCGTGCCCATTCTCTACTCCGTTTGCGTTGCTCGACTACTTCTGGTCGGAGATGGTGTTGAATAGCTTCCAAATCAGCCGGCCGGAAGATCTCTTCCTCGGTGTACTCGTTCCTCGGTCGGTTAGTGAGCCACTGTTGGTCTCGGCACTCTCCTCGCTCGATGCCGGTGACCACCTCCATAACTTCCTGGGTGGCCGTGGGGTCACCCGTTGCCGCTGCCGCTGCTTCCATCCACTTGTAGATCTGCTCCTCAGTGTAGTAGAGCTCGTAGTCTTCCTGTTCCTCTAACTGCCAGTCTGGCCATGGTTCATAACCTCGAGAATCGCGGCCGGGAGGTTCAGACGGTGGCAAACCAATTCCGGCAGTGTTACGTGTACGAGCAGGTTTCCGCGTAACCGAAGGCACCCGTTGCTTTTGCCACTCGTTCTCGTCCGTGACATCAGGTAGTACCGGTGCAGAGCGCGGCGCTCGAGTTTGTTGGAAATCTGATCGGCCGGGTCGTCCCCCTGAGGCAGGGCCCCAGGCTCCACGTCCACGACCGGGTCGGGCAAAGACAGGCGAACGCGGCCGCTCTGGTTGTCGGTCAGAGCCTGTCCTTCCTCTGGAATCGCGTCTGTCCGAGCTGGGACGATCGTCACGCCCTCGGCGGTCCTTGGAGCTGGTTTTCTCTTCTCCGTCTCGTCGGCCCTTAGAACTGGTCCGTTCAGTGGGGCCTCGCGAACTGGTTCGTCCTCCCTTCTCTGTCCGACCCCGCGAGCTGGCACGTTCGTCATGTCCTGTCCTGCCGCGCGAGCTGGCTCGCTCCTCTCGTTCCGCTCGGCCACGTGAACTGGCTCGTTCAACCTTCTCTGTCCTACTCCGAGAGCTAGCGCGCTCGCTCCTGTCCCGGTGGCCCTTAGGGCTGGCCTCCTTCTCCTTCCGGCCCTTGGAGCCGGCTCGGTCACTTCTCTCCACGTGGCTCCGTGAGCTAGTATGTCCACTCTTACTGCGATGATGATGATGGTGATGTTTCCGCGGACTAGCAGGCCCTTCTTGCTTACTCGGGCCGGCACGGTCAGCAGACTCCTTTCTCCCTTTCGGACTGGACTTCCTACCGCGTTCAGGTTGTTCCTTGGAGCCCTGCTGATCATCTCCTGGCCCCGATGGCGGACGAGCGACAGGTGGTTGGCCAGAACGCTCACTCGACGAGGGTGTAGAGCGAGCATTGTCCCGTCTCGATCGTTTGGACGAACGGACAGTCTCCGCTGGATCTGCCGTCCGTTTACTGCTGGTAGTCGGTTGTCTGGCAGAATCATGTGTCTCCGGTCCTCTCGAAGAGCGACGGCCTGGACTACGATCAGGCCGACGTCGTTGTGGCTCCGGTTCGTGCTTCGACGCAGACGAGTCGTCCTCACTGGCAGAGTCATAGTGTTTTTTCTTGGTCCTTGGTTTCTCCGGAAATGTTTTGCGCGGCGGCGATTGCTGATCACCGCTCTGCGACGTTCCTGCCGCCACTTGGTGAGTGACGGGCACTGGCGGTCGTACCTGTAGTAGCGGTGGTGGTGGTGTCGATCCCGGCCGTGACAGCGGACGGCTGCCCTTGCTCGACGGTGGTCGGCGACTAGATCGACCCAATGGGGCTGGTCGGTCCGGCTCCTCCTCCATCGGCGTGGGTTTCTCCGCGTGCCTCCTGCCGGGGCCCTCTCCTCCTCCATCTGGCGATCGACTCGGTCCGGGCGGTGGTTGACTGGCCATGGCTGCCCAATGTTGCGCACTCCTTGACTCTAACCAACACAACACAAACAATAGTTTGTCTGGTGGCAGAGGCTGCGTCTTGTAGCCCGGACTGTAACAAGGAATGTTGTTCAAAAACGTCATTGTAGTGTTGTAGGTGGCCGGCAAAAAGAAATCACGCCAAGCAGGAAGTGAGTGAAGCAACTAAACTAGTGCCAACACCACTAGAGGATGCAAACAAAACAGATCCCGACAGGCAGACGCAGTGGTTTACCGCTGGACGTAGGGCAGCCCCGGTGATTCACTCGTCCCAGACGACATAGCTGGCGGCAGTTGCTGGTTGGGGCTAGAATTAGGTAGCGTAAGCACTGAGACACCACACTCCGACGCGCCAGCGAATCCTCGTAACTAATCCCGCGCCTCTATGCGACAAGAGGGGGAGAGATGGGCGGCACTACGCCGCTAGCAGCCAGTCTTGTGATGAGTCGGAGCGCTTCTACGTAGGAGGGTAGGAGGTAGGAGATAGGATGGTGACCCGGTCGCGCGAACATCTATATACACTATGTACAAGGCAGGTTGCGGGTCTTAGTACTCGATCTCCTCCTCCTCATCCAGGTCGGACGGGATTCGGTCCTCCTCTGGCTCTGGGAGATGGTCCTGCTCCATGTCTCCCTCGCCAGTCTCCTCTCGCTCCTCTGGAAGGGCAGGAAGCTCCGGGGCCGGAGCCTGCAGCTGTTCCGCTCCCTTTCGTCCCAGGAAACTCGGTCCTTCCAATTCCGGGTAGCAGCGCGACAAATGTTGCAGGTGTACCCGTCGAGGGGTATTGTCTCTCCCTCCGATCGGTACGATGACCGCCTGGTGTCCCTGGAGCTCGACCACCTGGTAGGGGCCGGTGTACTGCATGGCCAGCTTCATCGTCCGTACTCCAGGGTCGTACCGCATCACCTTGTCGCCCGGCCGGATTTTCGTCTCCTTAACGCCCCATCGTTGGTTGAATCGCTCCTGGTTGGTCAATTGGGCGCGTCGTAAGTTGTCCTCCAGCAAGTGCCGATCACGCTGCCAAGTCTGTCGTCGATCCTCGTCGGTGGGGCCGTCCACCATTCGATCTCCGGTCAGGTGGGCCCCAGGCACTGAGCTGGGCAGATGCAGACGCCGTAGAAATACCATCTCCGCAGGCGGCAACTGCGTAGCCGACTGGGGTGTGGCGTTGTAGGCGTAGACTACTGTGGACAAGTTGAGGTCCCAGTCGTCCGCCTCCTTGTTCACCAGTCGAGACAGCATGTTGGCCAGCGTAGAATTCATTTTCTCCACTAATCCTCCGGTCCGGGGTGAGTAGGGCAGGGCCCAGCGGTGTCGTATGTCGTACATCTCCGTTAAACGCCGAACCGAGTGATTTTTGAATTCCGTTCCGTTATCCGAGACAATTTCCCTCGGGGGACCGAAGATCATAAAGACCCGGTCCAGCAGCGCTCGTGCAACCGTATGACCCCTACGGTCTCGCAACGGCTGCGCCACTACGAATTTGGTGTAGGCATCCATCACCACCAGGACGTAGGTGTATCCAGTGGCAGTGAGGTTGAGTTTGAGTGTGTCCATGTAGAGTCGTTGAAACGGCTCCACTGGAAGAGGCATCATCCCCATCGGGGGGTTCTCCGTGGGCGACTGGCCACGCCGAGTAGCACACAGCAGGCAACCGTGCACCTGTTGAGCGATGTCCTGTCGCATTTGCGGCCAATAATACAGCCGCTTCATCCTGTTGTAGGTCTTACTGATGCCGAAATGTCCTGACGTCCGTGCCCCGTGGTGATCGTACAACAGACGGGGCCGAAGAGGCAGCGGGATGCAGAGCTGCAATCGTTGAAGTTGGTCCGCCGGGTTGGTGCCCGGTGCTGCTGGAACGGTGTGTACGTGCCAAAGCAATTCGCCCGTGACAACGTACTCCTCCTGGTAACGTTGAATCCATTTGGAAAGTTCCAAATCTGCCGGCAATTCACCCGTGTTTTTGTAGGTGATCATTGCCGACCATTTCGGGTCCTGTTTTTGATGCATGGCGGCAAGCTGCTCGATATCCTGTCTGGTTGGCACCTGCATCATCGGCAAGACCGGTAATGCATGAATCCGGTCGCGAAAGTGTCCCATGGTGCCCATCACGCAGGCGTTCATTACCGCAGGCTGGTCGAGTGGCGGTAACAAATCTAGCCCGCTGTCGGTGAGGTGTTTCCAAAGAGGCCGGCTGACCGGCATGTCCAGGTGAACCTTCATCACCAGCATGTCGTCGTACGGCACCCGCTGCGTGACCAATTCCGCGTATGGTCTCCCCTCCGAAAGATTCACGTCCGAGATGCCGTGAAGGTTTCGCTCCTCCAGTTTGTCGTGAGGCATCCTCGACAAGGCGTCGGCTCCGTGGTTGACCCGTCCTGGACGATAGACGATGTTGGGCATGATTTCCTGGATTTGCAAAGCCCAACGGGCCAGCCGTTGTACTAGTTGTTTCTCCTGTAAATATCGTAACGCGTTGTGATCAGTGATTAAAGTTACTTGGTGGTTAAAAATGTACACCCGAAACTGCTGGATACCGTATACCAGCGCCAAACACTCGCGGTCCGTAGCACTGTAGTTTAGCTCGTTCGGGCGGAGACTGCGACTGGCGTAGGCCACAGGGTGTCGCTGCTTCTTCTCGTTCTCCTGGGCCAAGATGGCGGCGATGGCGATCCCTGACGCGTCCGACTCGATGATGAACGGCTTCGAGAAGTCAGGGTAGTTGAGCACCGGCGTGTTGATTAGGTGTTGAATCAACGTGAGAAAAGCGGTCTCCTGCGAGTCGCCCCAGGACCAAGTTGTCTCCTTTTTGACCAACGCATGTAGGGGAGCAGCCATCTGCGCGAATCCCTTGATAAATCGGCGGTAGTAGCTACAAAAACCGATAAAGCTCCTCAACGTCTTCAAGTTGGTCGGCCTGGGCCAGTTCTTCACTTTCTCGATCTTCTCCGGGTCTGTTCGTATCCCGTCGGCACTGATCTGGAAGCCCAGAAACAGCACGTGTGGCCGAGCAAAGTTGCATTTGGTCAAGTTAATTAGGAATCCCGCTCGCTGGAGTGCCCGGAACACCTGGTCCATCAATCCTTTGTGCTCCTCCAAGGTGGCCGAGATGATTAACACGTCATCTAAGTAGGTGAACACTCGAGTAGGGTCGATGTGTCCGAGGATGCGTTGGGCTACCTCCTGGTAAAAGGAGGGAGCGTTGCACAGGCCAAAAGGTACCCGTTCGAACTCGTAGAGTCCTTTGTGGGTGATGAACGCCGTCTTCTCTACGCTATCAGGGTGCATGTGGAGGTTGGTGAATCCAGAGCGGATGTCCAGAGTTGAGAAACAGGTGGGTTTCACCTGCCCGATAGCGTCCAACAAATCGTCGATCCGGGGAAGAGGGAACCTGTTCTTTTTGGTCACCTTGTTGAGCTCTCGGAAATCCACGCACAATCGGAGATCTCCGTTCTTCTTGATTACCGGCACAATTGGAGACGCCCATGGACTGTGTGATGGACGAATGATGCCGGCTTCGAGCCATTCTGCGATTTTCGCCTCCACCTTCGGTCTAACATGGAAGGGCAGCCGTCGCAGTGCTTGTCTGACCGGTCTCTCTTCTCCGGTGTCGATTTCCATGTAGGCTACTTGGCAGTCACCAATTTCGTCCTCCGTGAGACTGAATGCCTCGTTCCGTTCTAGCAGAAAAGTGAGTAAGTCCCGTCGTATCTGCGGGGGCAGATCATCGAACGGGAGTAGGCCGGCCATGGTCAATTTCCGTTCTTCCGGCTCAGTGACAATACGAGTGATAGCTGCCTCTACCGCTTCTACCTCCTCGGCGGTCAAACTGCCCAGGGGATGAGCTGTCCCTGATATCGGCGGCCGTGGCTCGTCAACTGCAGCAATTAATTGTTGTACCGTGGCTCCCGCTCTCTGGCGACTCTCCTCTGCTGCAGCGTCCTTGGGTGTAGCATGCTCTACCAGTTTGCCGATTTCCGTCCCGGCGTCCACAGTGATGACGCTGTCCGTTTGGTTAGCCACTGTGACCAGTATTGACTGGTCAGTGTAATGCTCCGTCCGATACTGCACCTTCACCTCGACTTCCGTCTCCGGGGCAGGGATGAAATAGTAGTGTTTCTCATCCAACGTCACTCCCGGGGCTCTGCCAGTGACCGTTTCCACGCAATTTGGTTGGATTTCCCGTGCCGATACCATGTGCACAGGGACGGCTCCCTCTGGAGTAGTGCAGTTGGAGATGTTCAACACCGGGGTAGAATCTCCTTCCCCAGCAGGTGTACACGGCTGGGCCGTCTCGGACATTTCCTCGGTCTTCTCTGCAGGAGCCGGACCGATTTCCGGCAGCGGTTGTCCTTCCACTAGCTGGGAGAGCAGCGTTACTAGTAGATGTGGAAAAACTTTGATTCCTGGCAGCCCTACCAGCAGGGGGTAGGGGCATTTCATGTCGACCACGAATCGCATCTTAGCCTGGTGGCCTTGATACGAGAGAGTAGTGTCCACCACGTGTCGACTCTCCCTTCCTCCTCCAGTGAATCCTTTCAACCACACTGCGCGGGCTCCGTGCAAGGTGGTTTTGACTCCTCGAGTTTTTCCTTCCTTCAGGATAGCACGGAGTCCTTCTCTTCCGCACAAATTAGTCACTGCGCCGGTGTCGATGAGGGCAGGCACTTCCTCCGGTCCGATGTTTACTTTTAGCAATCGTAGAGGGATTGCCTCCGGCTGTTTGAGTGTAGGGTTGGCAGGTTTCAGCTCCGTTGGTCGAACGGGGTTAATTTCGACTACCCCCACTTCCGTCTCTTCGTCCTCTAAGTCCGAGCCGTCATCCGGTTGAAGATCCTCAAACTCCTCGAGTTCTTCTCCGTCGATGCTGCCTTCCACTAAGTTGACCCTTCCTCGGTAAACGTCCATGGCTCTTTCGTAGGCAGCGTCGTTCACTGCCTTGTCCCTGTCTGGTGGGTTCTTCTTAACCCACTTAGCCCATGCTTCTCGAGTCCACGTCTGAGTTTTTGGCAGCGTCTTCACTCCTCCGCGCGTGTATCCTTCCGGTGGTCTCCGGCGGATATCAGGAGGCGGATTCGCGCCTGCGGACTCTGGAGCTCGTGCTGGTCGGGCCGGGGCCCGATTCAAAGGCTGAGTTCTAGGCGGAGCACGTCTGGGAGGTTCGGCCCGCGGTGGTCTAACAGCTCGATCCGTTTCGATGGGCTCAAAGCGCTGCATCGCTCGGCGGGCGTCGGCCAGGTTGAAGCAATGTTGTTCTACGTTGTGTTCCCTGGCTTTCTGACGTAGATCTGGGGTCAGTCCTTGGAAGAACATCAACAGCTGCCACTCAGTGAGATTCCCTCCCGGCTCGGTGTAGTGAAGGCGCAAAGATTTGCGCTCAATCTCCTTGCAGTACTCGTCCAGGGAGAGGTTGCCTTGCGTAGTTCGTAGCAACTCGGTCTTCACTTCCAGTGCTCTCTCCCGGGGCAGGAATCGATCGACCAGCAGTGTTCGTACTTGAGCGTACGTCCCCCGCTCAGTCAGCGGCACAGTGTCTATTGCAGCGCGCATGGCCTTAGGCACTGCACTTTTGACCAGGGCCACTTTCGCCTCGTCCTCCACTACTTTGGCGAAAACGAAGTATTCCTCCAGATCGTTGAGGAATTGCCGAACGTCCTCCACATCCTGGTCGAATTTTGGCAGCTTCAAGGAACGTAGATAAAAAGGTTCCCTGCGCTGGTCGGCTGCCCGAAGCTCGATGTTGTGTAGAGTGTCCTCGGCTCGGTTCAACAGGTTGGCCATTAGTTGCTGACGCTCCGCTATGTCATCCTGGGCCTCTACGTACCCTGATACAACGCGGCTGTCCCGGGCCGCCACTCCTCTGGCAGCAGCGTTTCCTCCGGTTCGGAGATTCTGCAAGTTGGCGGTTTGTTGCAGATGTTGTAGTCCTGCGGTGGTTAATTCGCGAATTCGTTCCTCCGCTCGGTCCTCGCCCTGTCCGGTGTCCCTGGCCGCCTGTCGCACCCGATGGAGGTAGGTATCACGTAGCGCTTCCAACTCATGGGAGGTGTAGTGAAGTGACTGGGTGCGTAGTGCTTCTTCGGCCCGAGTCAGTGCCTGTTCCAGCTGTCTGCTCCGGCGGTTCAGGTCGTAGTCTCGCGACAGAGTTTCCTCTGTCTCTCGTGCGCGCATCCCTTGATTGAGCCGGTCCTGCGGCGGTCGTGGTCGACCTGGGGCGGCTTCCTCAGAGGCCGGCCGAGACAGGATTTGAACGTCCCCTGGACGTAGAGGGCGTCGGACAGGCTGACTGGCCATAGTAGGAGGCACCTCGGTAGGTAATTCTCTTCCTTCTGGACTGATCGACCGAGACGGTGTCGGGTCCCAACGAGGGTCGGTCCGATGAATTCGGTGAAGATACCGCCGATACCTCTGAAGTTCCAGCTCCTGTTCTGCCAGCTGGGCTTCGCAGTTTCGAAGACGCATTCCATCTCCTGGTGCCATCTGATGGATATCCTCCGCTGTAGTAGCGGGCGGTCCAGGTCGTTCAGTTCGACCGGGGTTGGTTATGCCAGTGGCCATACTAGTTTCCCTTGGCCTTCTAGTCTGATTTCGGCTCGTCTGGATCGTCGTCGCTCTGGTAGCCGAAGCTGTAGAGGTCGCGACGTTCTGGCCAGTAGAACCGGCTGCGGGCTGCGTACTCACCGCCGTCCTGCGATTGCGTCTCGCGGAAGTCGATACCTGAGAAACAGGTGGTGTTACTTCGTACGATGTAGCTAGTTCCGCCTCCGGGTACTCACTCAAGTAGTCGGGCCGCTCGTGGTAAGGCGACATCTCGTGTACGCGAGTAGCCACACGCCAGGCCGAAGGCGCTGGGTGGTAGGAGCTGATTTCTTCGCGTGCCGCTGCACGGGCGCGAGCCGGATCTTCCCAGTGGTTGAGACCCTCAATCTCCAGCGCCTGCTCCACTCGTGTTTCCACCGGGGCCGTCTGTGATCGTGGCGTTGGGTCGCCCATCCTGTCGGTTTGGCCCTCTCGCCACCGGCGGAGGCGACCTGGGTACAAGTCAGCGTTGCTCGGCAGGAAATCGCCTCGAACCGGCAGCGGTCTGTGAAACTGAGCCATCAGCCACTCTCTAGCCGTCGGTGGTTGCTCCGGTTCGTTAGGTCCGAGCCACTGTCGAAGATTAGTGGTCTCGTTCCAATCTAGCAATGCCTGGTCCTCGGACGCTATCTGGAGATCCGCGCGTTGGAAGCGGGTGATGGGTTCACGCTGACTGGCCTGCACCGCGTAGTGCCACATCACTGCTCGATGGTCTTCCCTTGCTCGCTGTTCAACGTCTCTACCGACTGCTCTTTCCAAGATGGCGGCCGCTTCCTCCCGTCGGCGAGGTCTTCTGTGAAAGTTGTTCTGGCCCCGCTCCTCTCGCTCCTGAACGGGGTCCGGTGCAGCGACCTGTCCAACTGGTCCGACGAAATTGACCCGTCGGTACCATTCTGGAACTCCTTCCTGTGGCTGGTCCTGCGGTTCCTCCTCTGGCGCCACTCCTTGAAACTGCCACCGCAAGTCTCGTGGTTCCTGCGGCGCCCAGGGCCGGTGGTAGACTGGCTCTCCGTTTTCGTCCGACTCGTAGCGAGGAGGACGGTAGGTGCCGGCATCCATGTTGATCGGAATGCCAGGGGCATTCGAGAAATCCGCTCGCGGTCTCTCCTGAGGTACGCTACCTGCCTTCTGAGCTCCCTGTCCCACCACCTCGTGAGTACGAGGAGGTGCTGCTTCTTCCATATATACAGACAAACTGCCTTCGTCCGACTCCTCCTCCGGGTCGACGTTAGCAGGTAAAGAGCAAGTTGCCGTTTCTGCCTCTCCTCCGTTGTCTGATCGTGGTCGCCGAGCAGGCGAACCTCGTTGTTCCTCGGCACGTTGACTGATTTCCCGAGTCCTCCGTTCGACCTCTCGGGACTCCTGGATCCGCTTAAGAATCTCCGCTTGTTGCGCACGCATTCCGTCCCAATACTCGCCGATTTTTCGCCGTTCCCACTCGGCTCGCTGACGGAGGTCCTGCGTTCGTTGTTCGACCGTGCGCTCCACAAGGTGTTGCACGTCCTGTTTCACAGCCTGTGATACTCGATTAGCAACCGCCGAAATCCTTTCTGCCTCCTCTCGGGCCTGAGCCTCCTCTCTCTCCAACCGCTCGCATTCTGTGTAGGAAGCGGCCGGGCCTCTGTTGTTGCCTCCCTGTCGGCGGGTGCGAGGGGACTCCTGTAGAATTTCCTTCTGCACTCTGTCCTGGATGGTCTTCCAAATCACAGTGTCTGACACCGGGTCCTCTCGCACCGTCTGGTTCTGACTATCCGCCGCCGTAGAGTGAGAGCGGACAGAGTCGGGCGTAGCTCTGCCTGACCGGGGTGGTTCCGGCGGTCGGTCACTGCCGGCCGCAGAGCGAGTTCGTTGTCCACGACCCTTCTCCGTTGCGTAGGGAAGAAACACCGCGGATTTCTCCGGGCGCTTCTGTTTCACAGCCGTCCTTCTACCCGTATTCGTAACCGTAACTGTCACCGGTGTTCTCCTCTGCGTCGGCGAAGTCCCTCGCATACCCGGCGGTTGTGTGTAGAGGTGGTCCGTATGTTGCTCGCCCTCCGCCAGGATGGTGGTTTCGCTCCAGCACGTACCCGTAGTTGCTCGTTGTTCCCTGGGTGCTCCCTGAAGCTGAGATTCCGTGTTGGTCACCGTGACCGTGAGATGTGGTGATGGTGACTGAGTGCGTCTATGTACAGTGAATGCTGACACCGTTCGAGCAGGGTGCAGCCCTATCGGTCCACTCCACACATCCGGAGGCGGCGAACGCGTCAGAGAGCGAGTGTAGGTGTAGCCTGTCCCTTCCTCCGGTCCAAAAGCGCACGCATAGAGATGGTCCCGCCGGTCGGGCTGGTACTCCCCCTCTGGCCAACCGTAAGGGTCCAGCCGGGGTCTGCGACTGCCAGCCGTTGCCGACACAGCTCTCCCTCTCGGCCGAGCACTGGCTGAACGCGGTCGAGGTCTGGGTTTGCCGGCCGGTGGAGGTCTGGTAGGGTCGTAGATGTGTCCCCGAAAACCAGGCCCAGGCGGTGCTCTGTACAACATACCGGGCGGGAAACGCATCTGACGTGGGTGAAATAAGTTACCAGGCAGCTGTCTGGCGCGAGCTGCCGTCTGTGTTTCGTCCGAGAGAGCCGGCATTTCCTCCTCGCCAGCATTGCCGGTTTCCTGTAGAAGTTCTCTCAAAAGAGGCGCGTGGGGCGCCACCGGCAACGGCGTTAAAGTCTGGTGCAGCTCCTGTGTGTACTTCAGCTCCTCTACGGAGGTAGTTGCTTCCCGACCGGTGGGGGCCGCCCTAGCCGGCGACCCAACACCAGTGCTGTAGATGTTGGCAGTTGACTGACTGCGTCGCTCCCCCGTCAGCCGTTGTCTGTTTTCGTACCTGCGGTCATTCTGATGAAAATGACGCACGACCGACTCAGCGACTGCGTCGTCCTCCTGGCACGTAGAACCGTACCGGGCCTGTCTGTACTGCGTCGTTTCCCCACCAGGCCTGGTAGAGACTGCTGCGTAGTTGTGTTGGTGCGTCGGTCCGGCGTAGGCACAAAAAACCTGCACACTCTCCCGAGTGGGGTCAGTGCCTAGCCGGTACGTAGACTCAGAGTCGTAGGGGTGAGCCTGACGTCCGCGAACACCAGAGGCCTGCACACCCTCCTGAGTGGGGCCAGTGTCCGGCGGGTACGTAGACTCGTAGTCGTAGGTATGAGCCGGCCGTCCCCGAACACCAGAGGCCTGCACACCCTCCTGAGTGGGGCCAGTGTCCGGCGGGTACGCAGACTCGTAGTCGTAGGTATGAGCCGGCCGTCCTCGAACACCAGAGGCCTGTACACCCTCCTGAGTGGGGCCCGTACCTGGTGGAAAAGCCGACTCGTAGCTGCTTTGTTGCTGCTGTTGAGTGCGTCGTCCGTACATGCCGGCGGCCTGTCCACTCTCCTGAGTGGTGGCTCTGTCCGGCTGCCGCTGAGGTCCGTAGCCATTCTCGCTGCTCCTGCGGATGAGGAGGTGTCGCGGATGGCGCCTCTTCTTTGCCTGCGGCTGACTAGAAGTCGTAGTCGGTGCCGACCCGTTGCTACCTGTTCGGGGAACGTCATCCGCTCCCGCGGACCCCAAACAGGCGCCGGCCGGCTCTGCAGAAAATGCTGCCGCTCCGTCTGACGTAGCCATAGTAGTAGTCAGCACGGCGGCTAGCTGTCCCGTAGGTAAGTTACCCATACTCGTCGCTCCTCCGTGTTCCTGCTGATCAAGTTGACTGGCTGCGGCCAAGTTGTCTCGGCGAGTTTGGGCCAGCAGTCCTCTGCCGGCTCCACGACTGGCCGGTCCTCCTCTGCTCGCACGGGGAGCTCCTCTTCCTCGCGTCCTTGCTCTGGCAGGTCCGCGGAACTGCGTCCTCCCACGCTCGCACTCCATCTTGAAATAGTAAATTAGCGATCTTCCCTAATCTTGGTGTTGAACCTCCAATTCTGTCATAACCCCTACTGTTGGTGGTTCCTGAGGTTAGACAGAATAAAGCTGGGCTGGACGGTGGACGCTGCGGCAGGTGAAGAAGAGGTGGTTTTTGATAAAAAGTTGAATTTGGTGATTTTGTTGAAAGTTGAAATAAAACGTGTTGCCGAAGAGAAGGTAGTGAGAAAAGAAAATAGCGTAGGTCGACGCCCTCTCCGTTGATCAAGTCAGCCGGTAGAGAGCCGAGAAGAGTAGGCAAAAAGTATCAATTTCGCACTAAGTGACTACCCGTGAAAAGGCGACAAGTTACCACGCTACAGGCGGTCGACAGGACGAGGCACTCACTGCAGGAGATTTGTTCTCGCTCCTCGTAGTCGCGTTGAGGCAGCTAGGCGGGCTTTGCTTGAGCTGTGAATCCAGTCCAACAGACAAGTCTTTACTAGACAGCCGCACACTAGTCTTACAGATTCAAAGAATAAAATACAGGGTGAGTTGGAGAAAATGAGTTAAGAGAGCGCCATCTTGGATCACGATCACCCTATCACCGACCTTCTTGCCTTCCGAGACTCCGCCCCCGACCAATCAGCTGCGCGCCTCCTCCTCGTTCCTCGGTTCTTATTGGCCGGTCTGTGAGGCCATGTTGGTTTGCCTGCCAGCTGCCAGCGAACGAGTCCCGACGCGAACACTCCGCTCTCCCTGCATGGCCGACGAGCGCGAACACGGTAGTATTTGAATAGGGTTCTGCACAATAGTTCAGAGAACCCTAATATCGATTCTGAGGCACGCGCAAAACCCTGTTTTGACTTATAAGATTACTAAAAAACCCTATTTAGTTATTTGAATGCAGTTCTTAAACCCTCTCTAGGCTTTCTAGCCAGTGCTAAAACCCTGGTTAGGATATCCAAATAACCAAAAAACCCCAATCGGGCGTAACAAGAACCCGAAAACCAAACCAGGGAAGTAAAACAAACCAAAAACCCCAATCAGGGGGTGAAAAAATAGCAAAAACCCGCTTCGGGGTGGCAAAACACGCAAAAAACCGTGTTAAGGGGTCAAAAAAAAACCCAAAAAACCCCGTGTAAAGTACAAAAAACCCAAAAACCCAAAACAGGCTGGAAAGAAAAACAACCCCAAACACGGGCTGCGAAAAAACAAAACCCCAAACACAGGTGGGGAAAAACCCCGGAAAACCGTGTGTGGGGGTAAAAAAATCCAAAAACCCTAATAAGGGGTTGGAAAAACCGAAAACCCCCATAAGGCGTTGGAAAAAACCCAAAAACCCAAAGAGGGGTTCAAAGTAGCCAAAAACCCTGGTTAGGGTTCAAAGTAGCCCAAAACCCAATCAGGGGTTGTAAAAGAGCCGACAACCCCGAGTGTGGATAAAAAAGGGACAAAACCCACCTGGGATTGTATCAGGGACTACAAGCCCTAGTCAGGAGGCTCCGCGCACAGGGTTTAAAAGTAACCTGAAAACCCTAATCAGGGTTTAAAAGTAACCTAAAAACCCTAATCAGGGTTTCTAAGCAGTCTAAAAACCCTATTTAGGATTTCTAAGCCTTACAAAACCCTGTTTTGGGTTGTATGGTAGCCGAAAACCCAATTTTGTGCTGCAGAATGTATTGTCTGGGCTAAAATTTTCTTTACTTTGGAATCCAAAAGTGGGTTTTCAGGTCCCCCCCCCCAAAAAATCCGCTGGGGGGGACTTCTGCCGAAAAATCGGGCTTGGGGGAGGCCGGCCCCCCCTTTACCCCCCCCCCCCCCCAACGACATGTATGGTAAAAGCGATCTACATTCGAAAGAAGCAGCTATTCTTATGCTGTGAATGGCTGCATGTACATACACAAACGAACAAATTGTGTATTTCAGATGTTTTAACTGCGTACTACGGCTAAAAGTGACGCACAACAATGACTATTTGTTGCCGGTTTTCAAAAATCGAGCTGAATAATTTATTGGTCAGGAGCGCCGCCTTAGTGAAATGCGATCGCCTAATAGGTAAGACTTTGTTAGTTAAAAATAACAGGGAACATAGGAAGACGAAATTTTTTAAGTAGCTTTTGCAAGAATGTGCACTTTTCTGCATTTAATCAGCCAGCACTGAAGCACAATGCAACCAAACCCACGTACAAACCAACAGGCCATCAACAAGTTACTATATTGAGCAACTGTTTCTTTGCAATTGCCTTGATGATATTGCACAAAATTATAAAACAGGTGATAAAACGAAATATAGCGACCAAATCGCATACATTTTTTCAGAAGCCACTATGAAAGTTGTAGCTTTATAATTAACGTAAGTACAGAAAGTACTTAGTAGTTACAGCGAAAATTCTTATGACATTTTCTGTTTATCATTTTCCGTTTTTCTAAAGAACACTTGAACTGAAGTCCCTACAAAAACTGTTATAATAACTCCCAATTCGGTAGAACCATTCAACGCCCTTCCTAGTAACGTAAGGACTCATCAACTCAAACACACGGCTTTTTTCAATAACGTTTATGGCGAAAGTTTTATTTAAACTCTATTTTCTGGCATCAAAAACTGTAAAAACTATTTTTCCGACCTGATTTCCACCTTTTCAGGGTGCTCCAATGAAATTTTCATCTTGTACTATTTTTTGCCTGTACTATTTTAGTGTACTATATTGTACTATTTTGAGGGATATACTTACTTCTCTGCTTGACGCCCGAGTAGTTAGAGGGATGCAAATTGTTTAGAAGATACCAAATAGTGATAGTGAATGGTATTTTCTAAAGCAAATAATAACAAATAGTTTTCAAAATAGGTCATAAGCAATCTGAACTAGTCCAAAAGATTATCTCTCTGATTTCGTGACCCAAATCAAGCTTTACCACGTTCACATAACCGCTGCACTGCTGGAAAAAAATTTAACAAGCTCTATAACGGGCTGAAGCTCATATTCACATGTCTGTCAGCGGAGGCTAGTCAAATAAGGACTTTTCAGTCATACAGGAACCACCTCCTATGTACACGGCCCAAGTTAAGAAGTTTGGAACATAACATTCAGTTCAAACATAAATTTTCAGAATTTTGTGCCGAGATCACAATTAAATAAACAGTTCTAATCCATTTTGTTACTGTTTTAAGCAAGCAAATAAAGAGGAAAAAGAGCTCAAAATGTTGTAAAACAGACCACGATCGCAAAATAAGCTATATTATTAGCTGAAAGTCCAACTAATTCTGTTATTTTAAACTATTTGGTATTATTCGGTATACTAAACTACCAAAGCAAATACCAAATAATACTATTTCGCAAAAACCCCAAATAATACCGAATAAATACCAAATAATACCGGATACAATTTGCATCCCTACGCACGAGTAACAATAACCGGCCCATTCCCCCTCCAAACTGCTTTCCTACTACTTACTTGTATTGATTTTTGTTTAAACTTGTTTCCCACAATCGTCAGCTAAGCTTTACCCTAACCTGGACCTTAACCTAAGCCTAAGCTTGAAACCGCTGACTAAAGTTAGGGTGGTTGGCGGGCGGACCTGCCTCCTGACCATAGCAGCCGTGACGTCACACATGACGTCTTTGACGAACTATCACGTGTTTTTGTTTCAGTGTCTTGCTTTGCCTTCCGCCAAGACAAGATAGATTATTCCAAAGACAGAGTTATAGGTTATTATACCACTCCGCTGAAAGAAGAGCGTCAGAAAAGTTTTGTGATGATGCCTCGTGGTCGCAGTCGTGTGGTGGAAGAAGAAGAGTACAACAAAAAAGTTGGTGTGAGCAGTCCGGATTCCACAGACCGAAAGAAAGCAACACATTTGCGCTGCGAACGACAGAGAAGAGAAGCTATTAACGTAAGTCACTCTATATTTAGGCCAAATAGATCACAGTCGGAAGAAAGAAAACGGTTTAGACAGGATACCAAGACCTCAAAGATCTTTTGCCGACCAGTTTGTCTGCATTGGGCTGCAAGACGACCAACGCCAGCGTTCTGTTCAGAAGTGGGTTGTCCAGGCTGTGAGTTGGCTTCTACGGTTTGCTTTAGCCTGCGAATACACCAAACAGCTGCTGTCCGAGCGGGAACAAAACGAGGAGGAGTTGAATCAGTTGAAGGCGCAAATCGCAGCGTTGGAGATAATTGCGCAGCAATACGAACAGTTGTCTTGCGATGGCGGCGGTGCAACAGCGACTGCCGGCGTGACTGCAGCAAATGACAACAATCCAGCTCTGATCAAGTTCAGAATAGTAATCAATCTGCTCTTTATTGGTCTTTGGGTCACCAGCTTAGCTTTTGCTGAATATAACCCAGCAGAAACTGGCTTGTCGGTTATACAACTGCGAATGAAACGCGTTTTCCTAATTAATGTTGGAATTATAAATAAGTACCTCTAAATACTGATAAGCCAGTTTTGCGAATTGTAAGCCATACATAGTAGGTTGTCTGCCGAAGGCTGTTACACGGTCTGAACTCAAATTCTGGTGGAGTGGGGGTGTAGTAAAACAAAGTTTCGCGCTAAAACACGCAAATCTGGGCTTCAAATGCAGCTAAAAATCGCGCTGTTTTACTGCAATTTTATTGGTTTTCGTGTCAGAAATTATAAGTCAACTAAAAACGCTTATCACCCCTCAAATACTTACAGCTAAAAATCGCTGTTTTACTTGCAATTTTATTATTTTCCGTGGGCAAAAGTGAACAACCTTTGTCACTCAGTGGCCGGTCAAATAGATAATTGGTCTGGCCGACGCACCCTATAACGATGCGTGGGGTACTTTTATGTTCGGAAAACAGACCTTCCGCTGCATACCCTATACTGATGCGTATTAAAAGATTTCTATTAATTCCGCCCTTATAACTATTCAATCATTGTAAGTTTGCGTCTGTTTAGTAAACCCCTTCTTGATTCAGTATCTAGGGGTACTTTCATAATTTTGAAAACAGGACTTCCGGTGCATACATGTAGTTGGAGGGAATGGGGGGATTTCCCCCAGGCCCGATTTTCGGAGAAAATTCCCCCCAGCCGGATTCTGGGGGGGATTTTTTTGAAACCCTATTTTGGGTTTCCAAACCTGCAAACAGGGTTCCAAAAGCCCTGGTTAAGGTTACTGAAACCCTAAATAGGGTTCCGGAACCCTAATTTCGGCTACTTAAACCCTAAATAGGGTTCCGGAACCCTAATTTGGGTTTCTGAAGGCCCAAAATAGGGTTCCGGAACCCTAGTTAGGGTTTCAGAAACCCAAATTAGGGTTTCAGTAACTTAAATTAGGGTTCCGTAACCCTAGTTAGGGTTTCAGTAACCCAAATTAGGGTTTCGGAAACCCAAATTAGGGTTTCAGTAACTTAAATTAGGGTTCCGGAACCCTAATTTGGGTTTCTGGAGGCCCAAAATAGGGTTCCGGAACCCTAATTTGGGCTTCTGGAGACCCAAAATAGGGTTTCGGAACCCTAATTTGGGCTTCTGGAGACCCAAAATAGGGTTTCGGAACCCTAATTAGGGTTTCAAAATCTCTAAAGAAGGTTCCAGAAATGCATTTTAACTGTATTATGTCGAATAAAATGGTTTATTTGCTCGTTTTAAAGCAAATTTAGCTTTTTTTTGCACATTTTTAATTAAAAATATGGTTTTTAAGCACGTTTTAAAGCAAAAATAGGGTTTTAAACGATATTTTTGCACTTCAGACAGGATTTTTACCCCATTTTTAGTCCTCTAAACCCTGTTTTGAGCCCAAAAAACATCGCTGAAACCCACTTTTGGACACCAAAAAAAGGTCGCTGAAATCCCCATTGGGCATAGCCCTGAAACCCCATTTTGGATCAGAAAAATTCCCCCCCCCAGCCGAAAACCCAGCTACATGTATATTCCGGTGTCCCTCCGATGTATACTGGTGCGTCGGCCGGACCAATTATCGATTTGGCCGGCCACTAAGGGACCAAGATTCTTCGCATTACCTTTTCGTGTCTGAAATTGAAAGTCAACTAAAAACGCAAATTACCCCTCAAATACGTACCGTTTAAATCGCTTTTTTCGGGTCTGAAATTGCAGAAAAACACAAGTTTGCCGAAAAACTGCCAGAAAAATTGTCCGGGGTTCTCGGTCCGAGGGTATGGACATTGTTGGTGGGGGCAGGCCAAAATTATAATGATGTTGGTTAGCTAATAATTACAGAGGCTGTGCATAAGAACAGCTCAGAAGAGCACTGAATTTTCATAGAATAAGTCTTACTACCCTTGCGAGGTCCAGCAAGTAACTAAAAGTCCTGCCACTGAACATTTTTGAAACCTGTCAGGTTTTTTCGCTTGCTTACTGTACAATTTTTGCAAAAATAGGTGGTATCGGAGCGAGGGACTGCTTGTATAAGACCAGCAGCCGTATTCTGTTGGCCCCCTTACCCATAAGTGTCCCTTAGCGCAAAGGGTCCCTATGTTTAGGACGGCTTTAAGGCTCCCTTAAAATCCATATTCTGTAGCGCCACTAAAAGTTCCCCTATGTTAAGGGTTCCTTAGAGCTTCTAAGGCTCCCTTAAAGTCTCCCTAACTCGATTTTTGTGTGCTGCTTTGCGTAGTTTCTTCTTTGTGTTGATCCCAAAAATGCCGAAAAATCGAGGCGCTCGTGTGTCGACAAGCAAGAAAGCAATTCCAGCGAGAGGAGTCTCTCCAAGCGATGTTCAATGCATGTTTTTGATTGCCGAATTGGAGTCCCGAACATGTGCATGTGACCATGCAGCCAGCGAAATGTAACTGAAAAAGTGCAGTGTACAAATATACTTACGCAAAAATTAGCTAAAAAGTTTTGCACGATGTGGTTTCTGAACAATTTCCCATCACTAAAGGTTGGCAAATCTTGACTAATCAGATCACATGACGAATCACTCTCGGGCAGAGAATCGTTGGGTCGGCCGACGAACTGGTTGACATTGGCGGCAAAACGACTAATGACTAAGTTCTTCACCAAATTCGTCGAGGAGAAACTGCACTGAACCTTTGTCAAAGCGAAATCTCTGATAAAACTCGCTGTCATCAACATGTCAAACGGATTCATGCGGTCTCGGACGACCCGCTCCCTTCTGAGACCTCTGCGAGACTGATAGAGCAAAATGTGACGGCCAGCCATCGAGTATTTACAGGAAATTATGACTATTACGTACACAAAATTGTCCGGTTAGGGAGCTCTAGACCTCCCTAAGCAAGTCCTCCTTACAGGTAAGGGTCCCTTAGCGTTTGCGCGTCTACAGAATAAAGGCTTCCCTTAAAGTCACCCTAAAATGGCTAAGGCCGCCCTCAAAATTAAGGGTCCCTAAGGACTTAGGGAGCCAACAGAATACGGCTGCAGTTCTGCAATACACAAAGTTTGAACATAGAAATGAGGAGCTGCTCTAATACATGGTGCGCAATACATGACGTAATCACTTAGACTGACGGTTGTGTTTTCAGTTTCGATCTTTAATTGATACGTGGTTCGAATCGTTTGACAATCAGGTGGATTGCGCTGACTACAGCACCCTCGCACGCACTTTATTGCGCTGGTTGGAACAGTCGCAGTTTCAAGTAATTGTTTTTGCTGACTGCCGCGCATGAGCAAGTCGTCCACTGTTGCAGGAATCAGCACAAAGCATCTCTGGTCTCAGCTAAGGGCTGATCGTTGGGATGTGCTCAGATTTTATTATTTTTCTTCTAGTAAGACTAATCTAGCTGTACATAATACGAATTGCGTATAAGAAAAAGTGCTAATGACATTTCGTCTCGACCCAAATACGTGTTACACATAGGCCAAGCTACGTTGTATTGCAAGTGACTGATGGAAGCGAGTGGTGATATCAGAGGAAAATGAGACTGGCTGGTCCTGTCCTGGTATTGAGCACTCGAGTGCAGGTCTGTCGGTCGAAACAGGGGACGTGAGCAAATATCGATAAGCGTAGCTCGGCTCACGCATCTAATGCCACGCTTGGCTATGCAGCAAAAGGCAACTTCGGTTCCGGACCGTAGCAGTGTTTGAAGATATGGTTCTTGTATTTGTTCTCGTGATGAACGCTCTGAAACCACCGACCAGATAAACAACAATCTAACCCGGGACTATGAAGTGCGCAACAGGAAGAGCATAAAAAACGTCTAGTTAGAAACAAAACCGCTTCTGGGCAGCAGCGCAGATAATTTCAGGTGTACTACATGTCTTTGCGCATGCCGCGGTCCAGAAACTGCTATAGTGTCAACGGTGTGTTGGTTGTTTAACTGAACTGAACAGAAGGATTGGCTTACATTCGATGACGTTCTGCACTTGAGCAAGCACAATTCGAATTGGTCCTTGACGGCAAGAAATAGACGTATGTGACGGCCGCTCACTTCCCGCATCACATTCTGCAGTGACGGTTTCTGAAACACTTCAGTCAATGAAATGTGAGTAAGACAAGATGCAACTGAAAACAGTAAGGCTCGAAAAAGTTCACTCAAGAATCTTAAACCTGTTGGTTCAACTTGGCTGGGGCTACCTAACAGGGGGGTCTGCCCCCCACCGGACTTAGGCCAGACCCCCCGCCCGAGACGATTTTTCCCACCTCCTCCACTTTTTCTGGCAAGTAATTTTTGAGCAAATTTTTGCGATTTTTTACAATTTCAGACACAAAAATTGCCAAAATCGCCTGTAAAACAGCACTTTTAGCTGTAGTTGAGCCCAAATTAGCGATTTTTTTACGATATTCAGCCGAAAATTGCGATTTTTTCGCGATTTTGAGCGTTTTAAGTGCCCAAACCTCCCCAGAATTGGGGCTCAAAGCCCCGGCCGGCGCCAGACCCCCAACCCTTCCCCCTTCGGCGGATAACCTGTTACATTTATGTGAACAAGTGCTTACATTCATGCATGTACTAGGGGGTTTGGAATACATGTAACAGGGGGTCTGGGGGTCTGCCCCTCCCCCAACTTAAGCCAGACCCCTCCCCGGATAGGGAACCGCTCCCCGAGACGATTTTCCCCCCTCCTCCGATTTTTCTGGCAAGTAATTTTTTGAGCAAATATTTTTGCGATTTTTTTCCAATTTCAGACACCAAAATCGCCTGTAAAACAGCATTTTTTTACGATTTTTAGCCCAAAAATTGCGATTTTTGAGCGTTTTTAGTGCCCGACCCCCTCCCAAAATTTTGGCTCAGACCCCCGGCCGGCGCCAGCCCCCCCCCCCCAACAACCCCCAAGCTAACTTCTCGCAAAATGCATTTTAAGAGCTAAAAACAAGCCTAAAGTTACAAAAAACCTGAGGGGATCGCTGTTCTCATCGAGCAGATGCTCCATATGATACGTTATTAGCAACTAAAGCTTCTACCTAACACGACTGTTTTAATGAAACGGCGCACAAATGACTTATAGGCGTTCCCACAAAATCAAACCGCATGTTTTCCTGCAGAATTTAGCATAGAATTGTAGCCAAGAGTCACATCTATTAGGCCAGACAAGAAACCCGGAGAGCTCCACTCCGGTAACGAAAAAACAACTCTTAAACTAAGGAGAGTTGTTTTGCAATTTATATGTTCGCACCGCGCTTACAAATCGTACCGACCGTAAGCTGCTCTAATGCAACCTAGCAGGGTAGGGTTTTCGACTGTGATAAATGCGCAATGATTTTTCCTGTTTAGCTAGCGTATATGTATTGGTAGGATTTCATGCTTTCGTTTTTCCGTTAGTGACATTTTAGTGTCAATCAGACCAATTCGTACCGACCGTAAGCTGCTCTCTGGGAGCGTTCAGGTGCAATATTCTCAGCATAAATAGATGCGCTACATCGTCTTCTATTTAGCGTATATGGTTTTGGTACGAAAACTGTTAGCAAGCTTATAATAAAATTCTTTCGATGATGATGCGAAAAAACAGAAAATTCCTTCGGTAAATGAAACCAATTTTCTATAAACCAGTATCTTCAAGAAATAAATAAAGCTAACGAGAATTAATCCTGCCAAAAGCTTGATCAGTTTATCACAAAAGTTCGAAGAAACATTGCTTCTATAAAACTTCTGCGACGTTTCTATTTATTTGCAGCCATCAAACAGTCGTGCTAAGCACAAAGACACGCAATAGTACGCAAGAAATGGTGTTCGGTTTTCTAAAAAATTAATAAAAGTTCCAATAAATTCCGAGAGCTCTGACTTTGAAATCGGAATTCCGGTCGGTCCCTAGCAGGGTAAGGCCCCGGCCCACATGTGGAAGATGGCCAGTAGAGCAAAATTGAAACCTGTTCGGGCCGCATGCAGCAAGCGACGCAGTATTCGAAGATGGCGCAGCAGCCAGTAAGGTAAGAACAGGACTGACAGCTCAACCGGTCGGCATGGGCAGTGTGGCAGCACTGGTTGGTCATCAAGTGTTCTCTGCGACAGGTGTATCCTCTGCTGTCAGTGACCAAGAGACGGCCCTGACGACTGT
This sequence comes from Sabatieria punctata, assembly GCA_030248155.1. Classification (NCBI taxonomy): domain Eukaryota; kingdom Metazoa; phylum Nematoda; class Chromadorea; order Araeolaimida; family Comesomatidae; genus Sabatieria; species Sabatieria punctata. The sequence goes on from JASANB010001117.1 coordinate 29,207, forward strand.
TGGCACAGCGCTCCACTTCTGTGTCGTTCTGTTCGTACCACTGAATGTGTCGGTGCGCATTCAACCGTCGCATAGCCAGCAACTGCTCCTCCGACTCGCTCTCCAGCACCAGTAGCTGTCGCTAAATCATTTGCACTCACAACACTCAGCCACTAATGTATGGTACCCCCACCGATCGGCCAACTCCATCTAATTTGCTACCATCAAGTCAAGTCAAATTTATTCGCACCATCTTGTGGTAGAACAGGCACAAATTTGTGACGACACGTTGGATGTTACACTGCCTTAGCGTGTTAGGAACCACTGTAGCATACATGTAACAGGGGGGTCTGCCCCAACCCGACTTAGGACGGCCCCCCCCGGAAGGGAACCCCCTGAGACGATTTTTCCGACCACCTCCGATTTTTCTGGAAAGTATCCGATCCGATGTGCGGGGGGGGGCTTTACAGCCCTACGCTCAGACCTTGCGATCCATTGCGCAACCCCCGTGGTTCGTCATCTCGGACGTTTCATTCTATCATTGCCAGCCACTCTAGCCATGCTGTTGGGCGCCGCGCATTGACCTCATGGTGCTGACAGCGTCCACCGCCGCCCGGCCAGAGGAGTAAACCGGTATAGCCTTGTTGTGTCGTCTCAGCCAGCACTTGACGTCATTGATCTTTCTCCAATGTGGCATGCTATAGGAGCGGCTTCGGTGCAATGGCAGATCCAGTTGGTTCCCATTTTATCTACTCGCTGTAACCAGCTTTCGGTGGCCTGGGTGGAGCGTTGTGCCGACGACCAACTCTTTGCAGCAAGAAACTTGCCGCGCCGAGAGGATGAACCACTACAACCACTAGCGATGCAGGGGCCGCCGTGACTCAGAGGCAGCGAGCTACCCACTGAGCCAACGACGCCGCTTCTGGAAAGTAATTTCACCTTGTCGCGTCTTGGCCACGGGTAGTTTACGCTATCCCGTGTGTCACGGCGGCCCCGGCATCCGTGAGAGCGGTTGTTTGTGGGTTCGAAACGAGTCGAAGCGACTGGAAGTAGTCGACGTAAAGCCCAACCCAGACCGCCGAAAGCCGGTGATGGCCAGTTCAGTAGGTAAATGGGAACCGAACCGGCGCTGCCGTTGCAGCTAATGGCAGCAAGGCGTTGTTTGTAGGCAAGCAGGGCTACCCCATTGAAGGGCTCTGAAAAGAGCGAGAGGTGTCCTGAGCTGTCCGAAAGGACAATGGAACTCAAAAATAAACAAACATAGGCCTATAACAAACAGGAAAGATGAGAATCACTGGAACTTACATAAAAACCTGTCTTGACCAGAAAATAGCTAAGAGATGAGAAAAATATCACAGCCAACACCAAGCGCTTTTGCAACAGTCGAAACAACATCAATCAATCGGCTCAGGGCAGTGCAGCTGTAGCCTACGACCTTCGTTATAAAGCTGCCAAACTCCCAGCCAAAGTAGGAGGAATTCAATTCACCGAAAACTGTTTCTAATAGAACGCTGCAAAACCGATTCAAATCTCGTTGTGGTCATGTTGAATTTGATAAGCCTTTATTTGCTCTACACAAAAAAGGACACCGCAGACAGAAAAAAGCACGAATGCGAGCAAGTTTTCGTTGTTGGCAAGGCAATTCAGTTTCTTCGAGCCGTCGAGAGACGGGAGATGATAATCACTGGAATGGAACGCTGGAATGGAATGGAACGGCCATATAATCGCTGGAATGGAACGGCAATCACTGGAATGACAAATTTGACTGTCAAAACGCTCTAAACGCATCCAGCAACTGTTTACTAGACAGTATGCAAAATACGGGTCACTATCCCATCGCAAAATATTGCGATTGGGATATTTTGGTATAGTTCTACTGGAAGTTTGTTATGTTCGATTTGAAGGCGGGAGGCTTACTCCCTCCACATGTCGGTATTGGTCGGTTATGTGTCCCGTTAATCGGCCGGCCGGCTTGCGGCCGCCGGTCAGCGAGAGGCGGAGGCGGCTATTCTTAATTGACTCTGCGTCGGCCGCTTGCACGCGCGCACATTGGCGGTATGACTTGGCATCAAAGATAAACGCCAAAGGCAAGGTCAGTCCCAGTGACATTAACAAAGAATGCTCTGCTTATTGCAGCTAATTGCTTAATCGTTTTTTTCGGGGCAGGTCGTTTCCGGTGAACTGCTTTAAAGGGCAGGAACTTGTTGTCAGTTGAACAGCTAAGTCATCTCTTGAACGTCGACTCTGTCGTTTCGGCCGAGATACTTAGAACCACTAAACTGTGTCTGCAGAGTATCGTTTCGGCCGAGGTGTTCAGCATGGTCAGGCCCACCCAACAAACTGATGAGCCTGACGTGGCCGACTTTGTCCTCAATGTGGCCGATGAGAGTTCCAGTCTCAGTTACGCAAAGGACCTCGGCTTGCTCCCAAAACCAACGCAACAGCATCAGCCAATAGCAAGGAGCGGGCGAAAAAAGGAGAGGACAACCGGTCAAGTATGCGGTGGTCGGAGAATGCTGGAAGCCTAACTGTGCGGGAGAGGTTGTCATTCAACCCAAGCGGCTTCGAAGTGGGACAGTGTCGGACAGCTACCGCTGCCGCAGGTGCGACTCAAGGCGCAGCACGAAAGCGGTTCATTGTAGTACATTTTACTGTCATGTTGTATCTACATAGCTTATTATGGTAAAGGTCCTGGGTCGTATGTTCTCAGCCAATGCGCGCGTGCAAGCGGCCGACGCAAAGTCAATTAAGAATAGCCGCCTCTCGCTGACCGGCGGCCTCGAGCCGGCCGGCCGATTAACGGGACACATAACCGACCAATACCCCACATGTCGACCACCCTGACTGACTATAAGTCTTATTTTTAAGCTTGAAGTGTAAGTTCAGATTTAGGCTAAGGAAATCAAGTCTTCCAGGTGGGGGAATGGACCAATCGACTGGGAATCTGAACAAAACTACGCAGCTGCCAAGAAATGTTCTCATTGTTTAAGAAGAACTAACGAATTATGGCAGCACTACACTCAATCAAACGCTGTAAGGAGCCATCCAAAAATTACGTCACGGGATTTTATCCGTTTTCGGACCCACCTACCCCTGGCAATGGGTCGAAATAATTTGCTGAGCCCCTCCCCTCCTAATTACATAATGATTTGGCTACCCTCCCTCCAAAATTTTTGGAGTTTGCAACAAAGTTTTTAGGGGGCGTGGAAAAATTACGTAATGGTATTTTTGCCCATTTTCGGACCCCCCTCCCCCCTGATAATCGCCCATAATAATTTCCTGACCCCCCTCCCCTAATTACGTAATAATTTGGCTACCCCCCGAAATTTCAATTTTTTGAAGAGTTTGAGCCGAAAATTTTCCGTTCAATTCTAATATAAAATGACGTTCTTATTAAAATAGCATCTGTATACAGCAACAATTGATAATTTTCTTAGTTTTCTTTATTGATGAGCTACAACAACTACGTACATGTACGTATAGTCTTAGTTTTACATAGAAGCCATCATTGGATGGCGTTTTGTTAAAGATGAAACCAGTGGCGTATCCAGGGGGGTGTAGGGTGTGTACACCCCCCCTTTGCGGTGGAGGTAGGAAGAAAAAGTCTGTCAAAAATATAAGAAACTAATGAATTACGTGTATGTACTAAAACTGTCTATTTTGTGCTCGGAATGCATTTTAAACGCGTTTTTAAAGGAAAATTTTGCTAAATTTTCTTACCCTGGTTGCTGCCCAACCAGGCACTTTCAAAATTTTACACCCCCTTTCCAAAATCCTGGATACGCCACTGGATGAAACCAAAAGTGTTTTATACTGGATTTTAGGGCTGCTTCAATATTGCTTGACTGATAATCGATAGTCATAAACCAGAGTTCGTGCGGGACCCGAAAAGTCAGGGAATTTGGTGTCCAGTCAGGGAAAAAATTGATAGCAGTAGAATCCTCTCTCGCCCAAAGGGTCCTGTCAGAGCTTTACACACCACCCTTTTGAAAATGGGACTTCTGACTTTCCACAACTACTACAACTTGAAATTTTACCCTCAGAATACCGTTTCAATGCGTTTTTCAGAGCCAATTTTTAAAAATTCTGACCCTTGTTATAATGTTCTCACTCTGATTGGTCGGGGAAATTTGACTTTGTTCAGCGAATTTTGCTCGGAAAAAGCCGCACCAACCCTGTAAAAGATCGGGTCGATAAGTGTTATACCCTTATAAACTCTTAATAAGATGTCAAAGGTCACTCTTGCCATTTAGCATTTGAAAAATTGGAAAGCCCTGACTTAAGCGGTAGCTACCTTCTCTAATCTAAACGTTCATCTAAGTGAAATCGAGAAAATGTTAGCCCAATGGCTTCAAATCGAGACTACAAGTACATGTACTGTACATCAAGACAATTAAAATTATGGCCACTTTAGTGATTTCTGCACTAAAAAATTACGTAATGAAGTCGCCAACCCCCCTCCCCCCCACCGTAATGAATAGTAATCTTTTCGCGAACCCCCCTCCCCCTCATGCCATTACGTAATTTTTGCACGCCCCCTTATGTTCTCTGTTGCCGAAAACTGTCATCTTTTGTAAAGATGTCTGTAATGCAGGTTTGTGTTATACTGTAGTTTGATTTAGTGAAAAATACAATGTATGTACAGGGTGTGCCAAAAAAAAACAACCCAGCAGAGTTTTTGCTGTAGCAATCGCAATTCTCTACCGATTTGAATGAATCCTTTTTTAAAATAAAGATAAATAAATTCTTGAAAGATTCATGTAACGTTTATTAAGATAGCCTGCTTAGTTCCTGAGATATTTGCCCTCAAAGTCAAAACAGAGATTTTGGCAGTGAACAAGAGTGATAAACACAACCCAGCAGATTTTTTACTTTTGCAACCATGAATCTTAACCGATTTGAATCAATGCTTTTTTGAATGAAAGATTGATAAATTGTTCAAAGATTGGTGCAATTTTTATTGAGATTCACTGCTTAGTTCTTGAGATATTTGCCCTCAAAGTCGAAACAGATTTTGGCAAAGAACAAGAGCGATTCCGTTGCACTTCATAATAAAGCAGATTCCTACTGCTGGGGGCTAATGACACTTTACTGTTGAAGTGAACCGAGTTTATGTGTCACCAGTAAAGCCTCCAATAGCCCTCAGCAGTAGCAGGAATCCGTTTTATTACGAAGTGCAGCGGAAAAAGAAAAATTCCCTCTTGTTCACTGCCAAAATCACAGTTTTGACTTTGAGAGTGAATATCTCAGGAACTGAGCAGGGTACATTAATAAGCGTTACATCAATCTTTCAAGAATTTATTTATCTTTCATTTAAAAAAGGATTCATTCAAATCGGTTGAGGTTTGCGGTTGCTACAGCGAAAAATCTGCTGGGTTGTTTTTTTTTGGCACACCCTGTATATTCTCAGTTACAAGCCCCCTGCGTTCTGATACACAGATGAAACAAAAGTGGTTTTATGTTGGATTTTAGTCACACAGTAATCTGAAATCATACATGTAACAGGTCCCGGCCGGCGTGGGGGGAGGGAATGGGGGTTCTGGCAGGTCGGGGGTAGAGGGGTGTTTCGCTTAGTTCTTCTTAAACAATGAGAACATTTCTTGGCAGCTGTGTAGTTTTGTTCAGATTCCCAGTCGATTGGTCCATTCCCCCACCTGGAAGACTTGATTTCCTTAGCCTAAATCTGAACTTACACTTCAAGCTTAAAAATAAGACTTATAGTCAGTCAGGGTGGTCGACATGTGGAGGGAATAAGCCTCCCGCCTTCAAATCGAACATAACAAACTTCCAGTATACCAAAATATCCCAATCGCAATATTTTGCGATTGGATAGTGACCCGTATTTTGCATACTGTCTAGTAAACAGTTGCTGGATGCGTTTAGAGCGTTTTGACAGTCAAATTTGTCATTCCAGTGATTCCCGTTCCATTCCATTCCAGTGTTTCATTCCAGTGATTATCATCTCCCTCGAGAGACGAGACAACGCTGTGGGCGCTGAATTTAGTTCAATAACTTATTGAATAAGGCAGAGCTCTTTCAGCTTCAGTTTCATTGATTTCCACAACTGAAGCGGCCGATTCTCGGGATAGTATTTCGGCATGGCGATTCGGAGTTGACTAAGAGAGAGGTGAGTGAAAGCACAAAGCATATTGAAGAAATATCACAGCTGAAAGAGTTCTACCAATTGCACTAAATTTAGCGCGCACAGCTTTACCCGTCGGTGCGAATGGCTTGACGGCTCGAAGAAACCGAATTGCTATTACGTACGAATTTTTTCCTGATAAAAGGAAAAATCTCTTTACAGGCTATACATGGAGCACGGTATACACATGGATTACATACTATCATTTCAAAATTTTTGTTTAAATTTTATCACAATGGTACTTCTCACTGAATCACATACTGTCGTTTGCAAATTTTTTAAATTGCACCACAACAACGCTATTTCTCACTGGATTACATACCGTACCATGTTTGGTGCCGATACCCTACATGGTGCCTCTAGCCTAGGTACTGGTACCATATATGATACAAGAACCATATATATGTAGCACCCCTACCTTGCCATTGGTACCTGTGCCAGTACCACGCCATTCAAATTTTGTACCATACATGGTAGTGGTGCCATATACTGGAGATTTCCACTTAGTATCTCACCTCACCCCCTTAATATCCCACATGGACCCTTGTTCCCCTATATATGTCAAATTTGTAATAATTTTCTTAACACAAGCATGCTCTATCTAATATGCCATTGATCCCATTAACATCCATGCCGTTTGAAACGGCCCGTTTCCAGTTAATATCCCATGGCTTTGTCAGCTTTTAAGTGAAAGATTTTTTGAAAAATCAATATGCAAGTTAGGGCAAAAAGTGGGAAAATTCACATAAATACATGCAATTTTTAGTAAACTATTTGGAAGCAGCCAACATTTTATGTAGTAACCTGCATAATACTGAGCAATTTTGTACTGAGCCTACTGTACCAGCAACTGCTTAAGAAATTCTACCTAAGAATTCACCTAGAAGTGCCTTTAAAGCAATCTAGAAATCCTCTAAAGATTCAACCTAGAAGTGCAATTTTCGGTGAAATTATGCAGGCAGTGTTTAGGCCTGTATTGCCGTTTTCGAACAGGTTTTTAACTAACTTGAGGTGCAAAAGTGGAAAAGTTGTTGTAAGTACCTGTACTAGCATGCTAGACCCCTTTTAGATGATTTAAAAAAAGCAAAAATTTTTGGCCTTCAAAAAATTTTTAACAACTGTGCTGGCAGCAATGTTTTCAATGAGAAACGTGATTTTCAGTGTTATAATATCACCTGGGATACTAAGTGGAAAACTCTGTACTGAAAGCTTCTGGAAGGGTTTCCTTCATTTTTTATTTTTGTAAACGTCTGGAAAAAGCAGCCAGATCGGTTCACACACCACACGCAAAGGTTACACCTAAATAGACCTAGTTCGTAGTGACTACTAACTACAAACTAAAAGACTACTAACTACCTGACTTTTGGGAAAAATGAGACTACAAATTAACTCTAACTACAAACTAAATCCGCTGACTACAAATTGATCACTAACTACATATTTTTTCTTCCCAAGTTTGTAGTCTCAAATCTTGAAATTTGCACGGTTGCTTACAGTTATTTTACGACAGTTTAAGTGAAAATTTTACAAAAATCGCGAAAATTTTCTATTAATCACAGAAATTACAAACATTTCTTGGCATCTTAGTTCATTGAGCATCTAAAGTACATTTCAAAATATAGTGCATTCTGTGTTTTTTGCGAATAACTCCTTCTGGAAGAGTCGGAGCGCTTTTTTCCTCACAACCAAAGTTGTAAAGGGGCCAGGGCTCTGTATTGTTGTGTAACCTAATCTGCGCAACGTTCCATTGTAACGCTAATTTGCGCAAGGGAAAAAATCGGCTTTTTCTGTAGTTGGGCTGAATGCGATTTTTTCAGTGAATCAGAATCTAGAGACCATATGGATTTCAAAAATGTATTCATATTGATTCAACAGGCGTTCCGACGCTTCCATAAGGAGTTATTCCCAAAAACACAGAATGCACTCTATTTTGAAATGTACTTTAATTTAGTTTAGTATTTGTACTGTAATTATAGGTGCATACATAAATGACAATTCTTAGGTCCTAGAATGATTAAGGCTAGATTGTCCACCACCATAGATGTAACAGAGGGCGGTCTGCCCCCACCCGAAAGAGCCAGACCTTCCAATCGGAGACCCTTGAGACGATTTTTTTCGACCCTCCTCTGATCTTTCTAGTAAGTCATTTTTGAGCAAATTTTTTGCAATTTTTTAGAATTTCGACACGAAAATTGCTAAAATCGCCTGTAATATTTTAGAATGCATTTTTAGCTGTATTTGAGCCCAAATTAGCGATTTTTTGCAATAATTACCATTTTGAGCGTTTTTAGTACCCAATCACCTCCCCTAAAACCGATTACGTCATTTTCGCACAGCCCCCAGGGACTACAAATTGACTACTGACCACTAACTACAAACTCGGATCGCTGGCTGAACTGACTACTAACCACTAACTACAAACTGAAAAGCCTGAAATCTTGGACTACTAACCACTACTACAAACTAAAATTTGGTTAGGAACTAGGTCTACACCTAAAACAAACACCCAAAAATGACCCCGTTTTTGCACAAAATACAATATTTGAAAAAACCTGAGTATATAAGAGAAGCGCATTTTTCTCACCAACACATGATGTCCAGAAGTGTTTCTAGACCAAAATGACCAACAAACCAACGTGAAGCGCAAACGCACTTCCTTTGATATGCTTTGGTGTTGGAATTTTTGGGAACACTTTGGGGCCGGGAAGTTGAGCGAATTATTGTCAAGCGCTTGTTTCAGTGCAGAGGAACCAAACAAACAACATTGAGGCCGTCAATGTCCCGTGAATTTTCCCAACACAGTTGGGAAATTGCCATCTATGCCAAAATTCACTGGCAATACTTCCGCAGACAGCTGCTTCAGAAGGAACAGAGACATAGTCCGATTCTGACTTCGGCTAAGTTACGCTTAGATTAAACAAACCGGGTTTATGAGGGCGATTTAGATTATATCGAATGAAAATCGATCAACTTCACAAACAGTAATTTTTTCAGATTAATCAAGCACACGGTACACTGTACTGTAATGCTTCACTTCACTGGATCAATAATTTTCACAAGGGAGTCTGCTCACAACAGTATACATTGGTTCCTTGAAAATCGCTCAAATCGGCATCTAAAATTATTGAACTGTAAGCAAACGGGCAACAATCGGTTTCTATTCAAACAGGACACATGGCTGGCTGGATTTGACGCCTAAAAAGCCTCTTGCAGTATAGAGACAAGCATGATTACCGATAGCAAGATCTCGAAGAATAGCATCCAGGTTCAGTTCAGTTCCGTTTAAATTCAAATCAGCTGACAAATCGGGCAGTGCTGGAACTTCTGCCGGTTCAATAAGCGGCGACATGGCCCCATTGACAGTGTCTAAAATACTCGTCATGTACATACAGTATAACTGGTTAGGCAGCAAGTTACTTCCCTGAGCTTGCCTGTGTAGTCCGGATGCATGGTTTTTACTGCAAAAGCATCGGCGACTGTTTTGCCTGCCTTTGAGACGATGACCACCCTGCCCTGACTGGCCACAAGTGACCGAACAAAACTTATACCTTGCGTGGTTGAATGCACAGTGGGCGGACTGCTGGCATATTGAGGCGAGTTAGGGTTGGAGTGATAAGTGACAGGCGCAAGACTGTGTTGACCTCCAGACTGGTAAGGACGACTGGAGTCGATTGCAGATATCCATGACTGTTGACTTTGAGAAGGCACCGTGCGGGCATCGTATGCACTCAGTGCTTGAGGAGTAGTAACTGTGTCTGCAATCAGAACAAACAATGCTTTACAGTTCAGAACTGAAAATTCATTCAGAGATTGGTACTGGAAGCAATCGTGTCAAAAGTGCGACGGTGCATTAATGACGGCTGACATTGCTGCATGTGTTTGTACTGCTCTCCTGAACGCTGCACTGCTCCTACTGTGTCCTTTTGTCCACGACTATCACCTAAACACAAATCAAAAATCATTATTGATGCAATGCTATTAGAGTGCGACGGCTTCGATACGCCGTGCTCTGTTGAGACCTTCTTTCTATCGGGCGCAGTGTTGTACGTACTATATTTAGCTTGTGTACGTACACGTACAAAGCAAGCCGTGCCAATGAGTCTCTCTAAACCATTTTTAAAACTTGCTCACAGAATCACCACAGCCCATTTTGATAACCATCATCCTCCCGGTCTGTATTCACACAGCTATGCGACTGCATTTGTATGTTAAAATCAAAACAAATAATTCTCAATTTCCTGCTTTTGTCAGTTTCTGGACTTAGCCATTTGTCGTCTCACTCTACAGTATTTATTGAAATAAAATGGTTAAATATAATAGGATATTTGTGACCATTTATTGTTTCTTTGTTTGTATGATTAGCTCGGTTTTCTACTATGCGGTGGGCCCGCTAGTGTTGTTTTTATTGTGTAGTTGTGAGTGGTTGAAGATCAAAGCAAAACAGAGGTGTAGGGCGGTGTGCACAGACTGCGTCCTCGACTGTCAGCGCCAGCGTGCAGCTAAGTGCCGGTTGAATACCCGAACCTGCCAGAAATACGGCACATGATGTGGTGTCATCGAGTGTGGAGTTGAAACGTCCGAAACGAATTTTGCCTACTGGAGTGTCGCAGGCAGACAGAACAACGAGCCTTCTTCATAGTCTGGCTAACAAACTCGAACAACTAGTAGTCGAGCAAGCAGGATCACGTGGCGAGGAAGCCACGTCCCACCTTCTCCCGTTAACGAAACTCCAGGGTGATGAGACAAAGACAGCGTCAGAAATCAGCTCCCGGCTGGGTGAGGAAGCGCAATTGGCTGGAGCAGCAGCAGAGAGCAGCAGTCTGGACGACGTAGACATAGTGCTGGGGGAACAAAGTCCAACGGCGCTCCAGTCTGGTGAGGATTCCCGAATCCCGGTGCATTTGAGAGTGAGACATTAGAACCGCCCCTGTTCAATCCGTTGTACCGCCCGCTGAAGAGGACTCGAGGGCAGAGATTGAAAGAAATTCTTGAGGAGAAGAAAATAGAACTTCGGAATGTTGATCGGATGATGCGCGAATCTGCCCAATCTGCTGAGAAAAAAGATGTGGCCCGGTACACGGCCTTGCATAAGACATGGCGGGAAGCGGAGCGTGACGCTGAACTGGCTTACTTAGAGTTGAACCGCTACGAGACAGATCAGAGGACCAAAGTGCAACGACTCGCTAATCCTCACTCTCCACCAACACCTGGTCGTAGTACGATTAGCGGTAGTGGTGCTGCATCGGAGTTGGGCGAATCCACAATCTGATTCTATGAGCCATAGTATGTAGAATGTACGCTGACAGCACTTGATGTGGCCTTGTATGTTTCTTTTTAATTTCTTTTGAACTCTGGACTTTCATTTAACCTCAGGAATTGAAGCAAAATAGAATCTGTTCAGTTTTATCGCTCTCAATGTACGTGTGTGTACCGTACTATAGTGTTATGAAAAACCGACCTACCCGCCTGCTAACTGTTTTCGTGAGTTGTCTATTAGACAGAACAATCAAAGCTAAACGCATACCGTGTTGAGCGCATTCAGACGCGGACGGCAGTTTACCGTCGGCATCGTTGCGTTCCATGATTTCCAGAAAATACCAAAGATAGGGATGGTCAATGTATTTGTCCAATCTTCGTTGTACATCATCGCATAGTGTGTTCAGCTTACTCACCAAACTGTTTCCGCTAAAAGGCCCAGCACTTGGCAAGGCGCTGCAGAAAAACAATCTTCTTACCTAGGACTCAGACTCATGACTGCCTCCGCCTGGTAGCGTTTTTGGTCTCTAATAACACTTGACGACCAAGTGTTGTCGTTGATTAACTTTTCTCTGCTCATCTCAGCTACTATTTGGCCTTGATGGTCCAGTATGTTGTCGATGTTCTTTAACTGCACCAAACTCGCTACGTACCCAGGAAGTGTTAGAGCAGCCAATTTGTCGCACTTAAGTGGATCGATACTCATCGGCTTATCTGCAATAAACAACCCAGTGCACCCAGTAGTAATACCTTCTACAAAATAGTTTTGTATCGGGTTGCACGCTCACTTTCCCACCCGACCGACTTTAGTACCTTCGACCTCAGTACCGCACCTCAATGACAACGTTAGAAAACAAAAATTCAGTGAAGCTTTTACGCATTCGATTCGAAACACAGTGACAATACAAGTAAACTGTAATCAGATACAGAACGGCGTTAAGGGTTGTACTCGATGGGCACGTTCTTGCGTCGCACCATTCCGTCGCCCTGGAACCACTCCCGACGGAACTGTTTGGCGGCGCCCTCGGGGGTGTTGGTCCACTCAAAGCTAATGCGGTCGTTGTTGGTGTCCTCTGAAGCGAAGTCGAACGGCTCGCAGGAAACGTGCAGCATCTGGTTCTCCTTCGAGTCGAGCACACCGCAGGGCGGGTCCACTTGAAGGCGTTTCATGTTGGTGGTCTTGATCGCCCAGCCGATACGATGCGCACCGTTGTTCAGGAGTCTCAGGTTGTACACGTTCTTCTCACTGAACGGCGCGTTGTACACCAGCTTCTTGTCCGGCTGCGTGACGATGTCTCCTGGAGCTCCAGCCATTTCTGTCTTTCAACCAGATGCACAGATACAACAACAAACAATAAGATAGCACGCAAGACCAGCTCTATTTATGTTTCACACAGGAATGTGGTAAACGGTATTGTTAATAAAATGAGCAATGCTACGTCAAGTGCTTCAAAATTTAAGGTTACTCTTATTATACAGTATGGATAAAAAGTGTTCACCGCTTTTTCGAACTTTACTGAAATGGCTCGTTCTTGGTCAGTTCTTTATCGATGTGGCTCAAATTTTGTGCAAAATTTAACAAGACAACTTGTTAAGCAAGTTTGGTGCGAAAATTTCAACTCATACTGGTTTTACAACCCGAAAACTAGGATTCACGGTGGTCCACGCAAGTTGAATTTTTTCCCGCAATTCAAAGAGTATGGGTCTGAAACTTTCAGGATTGATTCGTATTGCCATTGGGGACATATCATACAGACTAGGCAACCCTCTAGCTCAAAGGGGACCGAAATAGGGGAATTTCAAAAACATGACCGAAAATCCCATAGATAAGAAATCTGTACCTTCTGGAGTCAAAGCACTGAATCTGTTGATAATTAACCCAGATTGTAGTTGGAAGATCGAGAATGAATGAACCTGATATTTAAAGTCTGTTCCACCTCACAGAAACCTTCAACACAGTGGTTTTGGAAAATCGAAAATCTTCAGAATTCATTTTACCGGTTTTACGAAGAAAAGTCAGATTTAGCCATGTTTTTAAATTTCCACAATTTTGGTGCCGTTTGAGATAGATTGTTGCCCAGTCAGTATGTTATGTCCAATGGCAATACCAATAATTCCTGCAAGGGTTCAGCCCAATACTCTTTGAACTGCAGGAAAAATTAGAATGTCCGTGGACCACCCTGATTCTTAGTTTTCGGCTCAGAAAAGCAGCACGCGTTTGAAATTGGGCACTAATCTTGCAATTTCTGCTGAAATTTTGAGTCAAACCGATAAAGAACTGAACGAGAACGAACCATTTGAACAGAGTTCGAACAGGGGTGGATAATTTTTTATCTATACTGTTTAAAACAAGTTCTATTCTAGTAGTTGACAGCAGGCTTCAGAACAGAATTTGAAAATTTGAAATCTAGCAGGGGATCCTATAATGAAGTACATAATTGAGATGGCTTTCTTAAGGTTCATAAACAAAAACGGAAATACTATGACAGTTGCTTCGGAAGAATAGTTTTCATATTTCTTACATTCTTTTCATTCTGTGCAAAATATAAATGCGATGATTCTGCCAGTTACCTCATTGTTTTTGTGCCTGTGTTGTGTCTGTGTATCTGGTTGAAAGACAGAATGGCTGGGGCTCCAGGAGACATCATCACGCAGCCGGACAAGAAGCTGGTGTACAACGCGCCGTTCAGTGAGAAGAACGTCTACAACCTGAGACTGGTCAACAACGGTGCGCATCGTATCGGCTGGGCCATCAAGACCACCAACATGAAACGCCTTCAAGTGGACCCGCCCTGCGGTGTGCTCGACTCGAAGGAGAACCAGATGCTGCACGTTTCCTGCGAGCCGTTCGACTTCGCTTCAGAGGACACCAACAACGACCGCATTAGCTTTGAGTGGACCAACACCCCCGAGGGTGCCGCCAAACAGTTCCGTCGGGAGTGGTTCCAGGGCGACGGAATGGTGCGACGCAAAAACGTGCCCATCGAGTACAACCCCTAACTTACTGTGATCTCACTTTTCTGTTTGCTCGGTACCTAACAGTCTTTCGCCAGTAAAATCGTCTCACTAGCAGGTGTCACAACAACACAGAAAGGGTTGCCCCTGACTAGGAATTTTCGGCCTGCATGCTTGTGTGTATACACATTCTAGCGTTAAATTTTAGAGTAAACTAAAGGTTTTCACTAAGCGACAGCCTTCCAGGCAAATTTTATTAGCTTTGAAGTACAGTAGTTACGTACACAAGTAATCAGGACACGACTAAGGGTTGTACTCGATGGGCACGTTCTTGCGTCGCACCATTCCGTCGCCCTGGAACCACTCCCGACGGAACTGTTTGGCGGCGCCCTCGGGGGTGTTGGTCCACTCAAAGCTAATGCGGTCGTTGTTGGTGTCCTCTGAAGCGAAGTCGAACGGCTCGCAGGAAACGTGCAGCATCTGGTTCTCCTTCGAGTCGAGCACACCGCAGGGCGGGTCCACTTGAAGGCGTTTCATGTTGGTGGTCTTGATCGCCCAGCCGATCCGATGCGCACCGTTGTTCAGGAGTCTCAGGTTGTAGACGTTCTTCTCACTGAACGGCGCGTTGTACACCAGCTTCTTGTCCGGCTGCGTGACGATGTCTCCTGGAGCTCCAGCCATTTCTGTCCCTGACCTCCCAACAACACAGCAACACAACAATCAAACAATGACTTGCGCTTGTGCCACTCCATATATAGCAGTAGTTGTGTAATGTACATACATGTATGTACAGGGTGGCCCAACGAATACAGTATGACAACATTTGTTTTTGCAGCCACTTCCGCAAAGTTTGACCAATTTGTCTGAAATTTGAAAAAATTGTGTCAAAATAGGGGATATTTTTCTGTGTTAAAGTTTGGTGCACCAGACTTGACCCAATCCTGAGAAATTAAGGATTAATAGAAATAGCACTAAAATGAAAACTTTCTTTTCGTTGTCATTTCCGCGAATGACCTTGAAATTTGCAGAATCTTAAAAACTGTGGGATATGTGTGTTAAAATTTCATGCATTGAGAATAACATGGTCTTAAAAATAAGGATTAATGATCGGTCTTTCTATTCTGCTCATTCAAAGAAGCAGATGTTCAGGAATTCCTGGTTTTTTCAAGACTGTGTCATTCACAATGCATCAAATTTTAACACAAAATATCACACAGTTCTGAAGAGTTTCTGCAAATTTCAGGGCATTTGCGGAAATGACAGCAGAAATATAAGTTTCCATTTTCTATTTCTATACAGGCATCGAAAAAAACCAAATTTCACACATTCGTGAATTTCTATGATTGGGTCAAGCTGATCCACCTAATTTTAACGCACAAAATGTCCCCTGTTTTGGCACCTTTGCTTCAAATTTCAGCCAGTTTGTCATTTTTTGGGACACTTGTAGTTAGAGAGGGGCACGTAAATGTCCGTTCCCATCTCTAATGCTTGTACTATTGGCAGTGGCTTCACTGCTACTGTCGTCGGCGCCTCTGGTGCATTGGTAGCAACCTTGCCTGCCCTGCCATGCATCCCGCGTTTGACACCTAGTAGGGGTTCGTCCCCGTTGATTGCCTCGCATGTGGCCCATCAAGGGTTGTTTACTGGTTATCCGGTGTACATGTGCGTTGTAATAAACTTTAACTTTTACTGTAGTCAGTGCTCACAGAGAGGGGCACGTAAATTAATTTCCGTTCCCATCTCTAATACACTGTACTATTGTTAGTGGCTCCACAGCTACTGTAGTCAGTGCTCATAGAGAGGGGCACGTAAATTAATTTCCGTTCCCATCTCTACTTGTAGTTGGGGGTTAGAGGGTTTTAGTTTTAGCAAAAACCTCAGCCGGATTCCGGGGGTTTCAGAAACCGTGAAAACCTATTTTCGGTTAAAAAGTATAAAAATTCATAGCGCTCAAATACTAACTGTATTATACTGGCTGCCAAGAAAGGAACTCAGAGCAACAGGCGCGCAGATCGCCATTACTGACTATGAGGCCAATAGAACAGAACAAAAAACACAGAATCAAGTGCAAATAACTTCCCGAATTTGCAAAGTGCTGTAGTCAATTCAATACTGTAAATAAGTCAGTCTCTCATTCGCTACGCCGCTATTTCAGTTCAAGTCGCAGGTCGAAGGCCTGTTTCTGTTTCGCTTGCCACGGAGTCAGGTCAGGCGCCTATGAAAACTGAAGAGTACTGTGGCTTTGAGGACAGCAAACAAAACTCTGGAGTCAGAATTCATGACCAAGCCGTTCATTAATGATTACGTTATGGTCACGTCGATTTCGTGTCCCCGGTCGCAGACACGCACAAGTTCCGAGTGCGCCTTGTAGTAAGCTGAGGACAAATTGGGTACCGGTAGTCCGTTCCTGGCATTTCTGCTGAGAACTGCCGCGTAGGTTCTGATGCCACTGTTACTCGCTGCAGACAGCTTTTGCAAGTCGTCAGTCACTCTTTGTAGTTTGACCGAAAGATCAGAACCTTTCTCTGAGAGCGCAGTCAAGGCAGAGTCAGCACAACCCTCAGTGCAAATAGTCATAGTTGCTTTGTCTTTGTCTGACAGTTCTGACAGTGATTGCTGGAGATGTGGCGTCTGAGCTGAGAAGAAGCACACAGAAAGGAAACAAGTTCGCCAGAAGGTTTACAAGTCGTTCGATGGTTTCTGAGGCCACAAATAGGGTTTCTAAAAATCCTAATTAGGGTTTCTAAGGCGATAAATAAGGTTCCTGTAGCCCTAATTAAATTTCCAGAGGCTCTAAACAGGGTTAAGGAACCTCAATTTTTATTTCAAAAATTCTAAGTTGGGTTACAGAAGCCCTAATTACGATTCCACAAATAAATTTTAGTTGTACTATATCGAATAAATAGCGTGTTGCATATTTTTAAACAAAAATAGGGTTGTAAAGAGCATTTTTTGCAGTTTAGACAGGATTTTGACCTGATTTTGGTCCTCAAGAAGGCCAAAAAGTGGTCGCTGAAACCGCCTTTGGACAAACGTAGTGCTGAAACCCTATTTCGGACCTCAACCTGCAGCTCGAACCCCAACTACATGCATGGTATGCAAAGCATCTGTTTGTATGTTGAGTAAATTTTGCAATTTTGGTTACTGTATCGGTGCTATAAATAAGAAGTGTTTCACAAGTGCAAGTCATTGTTTGATTGTTGTGTTGCTGTGTTGTTGAGAGGTCAGAGACAGAAATGGCTGGAGCTCCAGGAGACATCGTCACGCAGCCGGACAAGAAGCTGGTGTACAACGCGCCGTTCAGTGAGAAGAACGTCTACAACCTGAGACTCCTGAACAACGGTGCGCATCGGATCGGCTGGGCGATCAAGACCACCAACATGAAACGCCTTCAAGTGGACCCGCCCTGTGGTGTGCTCGACTCGAAGGAGAACCAGATGCTGCACGTTTCTTGTGAGCCGTTCGACTTCGCTTCAGAGGACACCAACAACGACCGCATTAGCTTTGAGTGGACCAACACCCCCGAGGGCGCCGCCAAGCAGTTCCGACGGGAGTGGTTCCAGGGCGATGGAATGGTGCGACGCAAGAACGTGCCCATCGAGTACAACCCTTAGTTTCTGTCTCTTCCTGATTACTTGTCTGTTACTGTGGCACAATTTTCACTCAATAAACTTAACGACGGAAGTTTTGCTTTTTTCTATAGATGCTTAGTTTAAACTTGCTTGTGTGCGCTTTGGCACTGAAGTGAAGCTTGGTTCTGCAAAACTTTGCGTCTAAGCATACTTCACAGGAAGTTGCTTCTTAAAACGTATGTAGTGAAACGAATACAGGTTACAATCAAGTGTGTTTGACTAAAACGTTGCACGAGGTACCAAAGCTATGTACATTTCCGTATTTGGACACTGGTCCCAGTACCTCCGGATATCGCGATAATGCTATGCATCAAGACAAAAAATTACCTTGCTTATAGGTGATGGTTATTTGTCCGATTTTGTTCTCGCTGAAACGTATCAGGAACGCCCGGTGTCGACAGTGTTTCAGAAGGAGAACCGCATGTTCCCAACTCATGAACGGATGTATGATACTGGAAATACGAAGCGTAGGACAACTTGAGAAGTATATACGTAGATCTCACCCCAGTTCTAGTAATGACAACATGGTGTCCTGACGGCCACTGCCCACTTTGAATTTGACGAGCTCTCTATTTTTATCAACCAGCATGTTAACAATGGTGTAAAACCACGTGAAGAACATGGTTCTTTCTGATTCCGGCTTCCCTGCTATCGATTGCCATTTCTGCAATATTGCATCTCAAACCAACTGTTAGAGCAAGTTCGAGTGCTCTCCTCAACTACGTACATGTATTCTACATGCACGTACAGTACGTACGCAAAACCATAGTGTATGTAGGCCTGGCAAAAGTTACCAAAACACTGCAATACAATAGATAGAATATTAGTAGAGGGCGAACTGGTATTGGGTATTGGGGTATTGTTTTTATCTTAAAAAATGATTTTGGACCAAAAATTCTGAAACTACTCTAAAAGTTACCTAAAACCCCCAATTTTTAGGTCCCAACTCATATTAGCACGAAAGAAATCAGTTGAAAATTTTGGTCCCATAGTTAAGCGTCCCGATCTTCGATGGCGTGTATCTTGGGAACGGAGCGTCAAATCCATAAACCTTTTGCAGGTTTAACATAACTCATGAATATGTCTATTAGTGCACAAACGCACAACTCTCAACGCTACAGTTCGATTTTCAACTTGACATATCAAGACTTGATCGAATCAGAGCTCTTAATCTGGAAAAGTCGAAAAGGTTGATCGATGATTAGGTTTAGGAAGCTGTTTTTGCGTCACTAATAAACTAAAAGTTAGTAGAATTTCTTATAGTGTCCCGCTTTTCTAAGTAGCACACCAGTAATTAATTTCCCTGTTCTTATCTAAAATATTAATTGTGCCAACGATACAGAATGTACCAATACCGTACACGTACTGTACGTACCGAGGGCTGTGGGGGGTGGTACACCCTTCCCGCCTGAGTTAGGAAAAGAATTCGTCGAAAATAACAAACGAGATTGAACTATGCATTATTGAGTACTAAAACTGTTAATTTCTGCTAATTTTAATTTCAGTATGGCTTTTAAACGGTTCTCAAAGGCTATTTCTAAAAATTTTCTTGCGCTGGTTGGGCAGTAGCCCAACAAGGCATCTTTAATGCCAGTGCAAAAGATCCTGCTTGCATCACTGGAATGTACCTGTTCACTGAAATGCAATTTTTAGCCCAGCTATGCAAGTATTGGGTATTGGGGGTCTCAGGGATTGTTCGCACTCTAATAATTAGTGATCATTGTTTGATTGTTGGTTTGTTGAATTGGGTGTCTAACCATAGATTGCTTTGCTATCTGCAGTGACATTAACGTATAATAGCTGTATTGTGTGATGCACTTCAGTGCCTACACTATCACTGACCGTTGCTATGGAATAGAACACACTTCTTCACACGACACAGTCAGACATGCATGGTACAGGTTATCTATCATGTTGAACCTTATGGCAGGGCATATCACAAAGGTCTACCGGTCAGCACCGCAAGGCTCTATCGAGGTTAGCCCAAATGATAACCGATACCACACAAGACCAACTATGGCACATACCACACTGAGCAATTCGGCGCCGTACTGACGCCCAGAGGAGACGTTAAGTTTGAAGGCCATCAAAGCAAGTTCATCCTCTCTAAGCCAACGAACCCTAGTGGACTTGTAGAAATAACAGCTGAGTGAATGAGCCCAATATCCCCATGGCTTTTTTGTGCCTTCCTTTACTTCCAGCAACTCCAGATTTTCTGCCTGAAAATTACAGAAATTACGTACTAACTATACTCACACATCACATTGAGATACATACGTGCGTACATTCTGAAATGCCAAAAAGTGGGCTGAGCGTGAGTGGTGGTTGATGCGATAGTTACGCAACCATTTTGGTTTTGCGTATGTTTTCGTTATAACAGCCTATTTTAAAAGTTTGTTTATGTCTAGAGGAGTGGCTTACTCGTGTAGATTTTTGTAGCTGCCTAGATTTTTTCACGAGTACGAGTGCACACCCTAATTTAAGCATTTTCACCCAAAACAATAAATTTACGTGTGAAATGTTTAGTGAGTCAAGAAAACCTGCTAGTCCTGATTGGGCCTACATATACCAGATACAACCAGACATGGGCTAGCATTTCGGCTGAGGGGTGGTAAATTTTCAAATCCTGATGAGGCGCTGATGGAGGTTGAAGGGATGGTCAGCCAAAAAGTCCGAATATTGGCTAACATCAAGGTTTTTGGCTTATTTTTACTTAAAATAGGTTAAAATAAGCTATTTTAAGCTCTTTTACAACTAATCTAAGCATGGATGGATGGATTATCCGGGTGGGGCCGTAGCCCCTCCATTAGGCCGCCTATTGGTCCATCACGCACACCCACATACTACCCTTACTTTGCTACCTTCGCTACTAGCCGGCACACATGCTCGGTGTCAGTCCGGGCGGGTCTCAGTGGTACGTACAGTAGCTGTCCCCGTTTCCAATTGTCCCAACACATGCGTGGTTGCTATTGTAGCTTACGTAGGTGCTAAGGCAGCTGCAGTCGGTTCCCATTTGCCTACTAGCCTACCGGCTTTCGGTGGCCTGGGTTGGGTTTGTGCCGACGACCAACTCTTTGCGACAAGAACTTGTCCAGCCGAGTGGATGAACGGAGGGCCCACGGCACGCGCACAGCGGCCTAAATCGCTACACCAACTGTCCAAACATACTTTTATCATAATTATCAATACAAAATTGTTCCAAATATGTCAGGGGGTATCAACGGCGGCCTCAGAGGGGTACGTATGTAAGTCAGAGCCTGAGGGCGTAAAACCCCTTTTGCCCATGCCTGGATACAACTATTAAACAGCGCAGATGTAACACTCACATAGTGATCGGCCAATACGTAATCTGTCAATATAATTTGCGTTAACTCAGCCGTCTGACAGTTGCCAGTTCTGATGAGAAACGGAAGAGAAATGGCGCTGATTGGTGGTAAAGGTTGACGGTCCAAAGCCAAATACCAGCGCACACTAATGTGATATCTTTGACGGGGAGTTCCTTTCTCGGCACGCTTAACATTCTGAAACACAATCAATTGGGCCTTATCAAAGGCTCCAAGCATTCAGAATGGCATACAATGTTCTCAAGTTTGACGCCAAAAATCATCCGACCAACTGCCACTTTCTGTAGAAGAGTTGCGAAAATCCACCGAACGGCCTGTATTCATGCGTTTTGCAGGACGCGACGCCTGACCCCGTCTCATCTCGCCATGGACCATCCAGCCTGCTTGTTTCCTAAAAATGCGCTCTTGTTTGTACTGGTGACGTCAGCTCTGTAAGATCAGACCCGTCTGGAAACGTCAGCTCGGAACTGGGGTTCGGCTGAGTGGCTTGAGTTGGCACAACGGCAATTCGTTCTCCAAGCACGCTTTTCAAGTTCAAGAGAAACCTAAAAACGCTTTAGATACATTGTACGTAGCTTGTTGACCAAGTTGAAATCATCACCGAATCGCTGCTGATGACTTTATTTTGTGGTCGACCGACTTCTTGTCCTGATTATTCTCCATCACGAACGCGGGTTGTACGGTGAACACAAACGAACTGAAACAATCAATATACTGTCAACCTCTGTCAGCAGCATCCTATCGTAAGACTGCACATTCACACTCGCAACATACATCTCTGGGACACTTTCTTTTCCCGGCCACATGGATCAGACTTATCGAATTAGAAGTAGAATTTTTGGCTCCAGATATAGTAGGGGCCTGCACTAACATGTAACTTTGGCGCAGACATCCAAAAACATGCCGGTGTTGTATTAAATAATCCTATGGTTAACATTTCCTATAAAAGATTATAAAACGTTAAAATTTCCTGTACAGGATCTTCTGAAATTTCTCGTCTTGTCTATTTATGGACTTAAGTATTTCTTCGTCGAACGCTTCAATTTTGTACTTGCTAAACAGCACATATCCACAACAGTACGTATCATCATGTCATAGCTTTCATAGGATTATTTAACAATAGGAATAGGAATTCAGGGCCACTCAATCTGTTAAAAAATCCTACATAGGATTTTTTAACGGAACACCGACCTTTGACGAATGATCTGCTAGCACATGAATTGGTCTTGAAAAACTATACACGGACTGTAAACTGTGCCGCAACCAAGGCACTGGTGACTTTTCCAGTAACTTACGCTCTAAGCAAACGCATCAGCTTGTCAATGAGGCTGGTTCTCCAGAAGTCGTAACAGACATCGAGTGCGAGTTGGTCGAGAACTAACCAAAGTTGCAACAACTGTTGAAACCTGCAAACAAACCCTGTTCGGTAAGACTTACGGAGCAGAGAGAACTGCGTATGTACTTAGCCTCAGCTGTTTGCAGCGCCACTGTATCTTCGGACATACCGAAACTGTGCAGTTGACTGAGTTTCCACGGTCGTACGTAAGCGTCGACCACCTCCTTCACGAGATCGTTGAACTTGTTCAAGTGTTCGTCCAAAACTTTCCGCCTTTCTCCCACAGCCCCGAATCTGGCCGCCTGAATGGAAAGACACACTGAACAACGAAAGAACCAAATCAGATGTGTACCTCGCAAACGCTCTCAGCCTGCGCAATGCGGTCTGTGTCCATGTTGGCCGACACAAACCATTCAGTCATTGGCTCGTCTCTAAACACTCCCTAGCCTACCAAAAATGAGCGGCTGGGCGCCGACAGCGGGCCATTTATCGAACAGGCCCTGATATTGAAAGATTAAAGTTTGCGTGTATAATGTGAACTGTTTTACAAATACGATAAGAGTTTTCACAAACGCAAGCTTGACAACAACTTGGCCGCATATTGGAAGAGCAACTGTGACGTACAGATGTGCTACAGTGCTGTGTGAGTGCCTGGCAAGGCAACTTCTCTCTCGACCACTCCAATTTACAGCAGATTTAGATTTTGGTCTTCTAATTTTGGCCAGTCAGTAGGTGCGAATTCGCAATCGCTAATTGTTTATATATTACGCAAACGAAAAACTGCACATGAAATGCGAATTAACAGAAACCACACGTCTTAGGTGTATTCATGCTCGTGTAGAAAAATTGCCTGACTACATTTCTGTAGGGCGACAGAAAGACAAACGAAAACGTTTAATTTCGACATGCAAACCTCTAAATATTCAACAAGAATATTTGCTTTACACGTGTCGACCTACAGAAAAGTCGCCGGGCGATGTTTTACGAGTATGAATGAATACACCATTAACGCTAATCCGGTAGAGATACTGCGTGATCCTCATCCGTTTCGACACCAATTTCTTCCTAAATGCGTTTTACAGCAATTTGAATAACGTTTGCAATTAAAAACACTACATAAAGATCTTTTTCTTCTTAGGACAGTTTTCCAGAATGGAGTTGAGCATTTGCGTCGCCTAAAGCATCACTTACAGTGCTCTATCAAATATCCAGACTACTGTACCTACAAGCCAGTACACAAAAGACCATTCCTTTTAAGGTTCAAGCGATTGACCGGAATTTTCCGTTTGAATTATAAGCAAAATCACTGACGAAACGGCACATTAGAAACATTTCTCAGCATAAAAACAGAAAACATCTACGCTAGTAAAAAAAAAAAAAAAAAAAAAAAAAGGGAATACAGACCGCAGGTGCCAAATAAATACATACCCGGAACCGGTGGTGGCATTGATGCACCTGTTCAGTTACCTACGCCTACTGTACTTGATTACCGGAACGGACTTTCGGTCAGCCACTAGGTTCTGTACGTACATACACCTGCACCAGCCAGATAGCTTACCATTCGCTTACGACCGCGCCATTCCTTTACCATTTCCTCCTGTAGGACGTTGACACCTGAAAACACAAAACTTAACAC
>JASANB010001119.1:0-41204 GCA_030248155.1 Sabatieria punctata
GTGTTTTGCGAAAATAATATTGAATCCATTTATAGTACCCGGGTACAATATATGGCACCTACGAAATCTGCTCTATAAGAAACTAACAATAGTATGTGAAGCTTTTTGCTCAAATTACCGATTTGATGTAAAAAATAGGTTATGTACAACTGTACATACATCAGAATCTCTATGATTGCATTATCTACTGTTTTTCTTCATACAAACAAGGTTTACCACCAAAAATACTGTATTTTTCGCACGTTTTGTATTTATAACAGCTCACTTCAGAATAAAAATCTGTCTCCGTTTATAGTACCCTGGGTACTACAGTCAGGCACTTAACGCCGTTTATGGTACCAACACCATATAAGGTGCCGGTACCATATACGAGCGTGTATGGTACTGGTACCGTAGGTAGTGGTACCATATATGATACCGGCACCATATATGGTACCATCACCATATATGGTACCGGTACCATATATGGTACCCCCACCTTCGGGGCCTGTGGTGGTACCATATATGGTACCCCCATGTTCGAGGTCTGTGGTGGTACCATATATGGTACCCCCACCTTCGCGTTTTTCCGGTACCGGTACCATATATGGTACCACTCTGTTCAGATTTCGTACCATATATGGTACCGGCACCCATGGCCATGGGTAGGGGTACCATATATGGTGCCGGTACCATATATGGTACCACCACAGTCGCCGAACGTGGGGGCACCATATATGGTACCGGTACCCATACATATAACAGGGGGGGGTCTGGGGGGTCTGCCCCCCCCCACCCGACTTAGGCCAGACCCCCCCCAGATGGGGACCCCCCTCCCCCGAGACGATTTCACCGACCCCCCTCCGATTTTTCTGGCAAGTAAATTTTCTAGCAAATTTTTGCAATTTTTTACACTTTCACACACAAAAATTGCCAAAATCGCCTGCAAAACAGCACTTTTTAGCTGTATCTCAGCCCAAATTAGCGATTTTTGGCGATTTTTAGGCCAAAATTGCAATTTTTCTCGATTTTTGAGCGTTTTTTAGTGCCCACCCCCTCCCCAAAATTTTGGCTCAGACCCCCCCCCCCCGGCCGGCGCCAGACCCCCCCCCCCAACCCCCCTCCCCCCATCGGCGGATGACCTGTTACATGTATGCCGGAACCATATATGGTGACGGTACCATATATGGTGCCGGTACCATATATGGTACCACTACCCTCGGTACCGGTACCATAAACGGCGTTAAGTGCCTGACTGTACTATACATGGCACTAAGTGCCGTCTCCCTGCAGGTGGGTTGGAATCCTTTTTGGGCATGGCAGCACACTGATAGTGGCGTCCTTGGCCTCCTCTCTGTCCCTTCCATCCTCCGCGCTGATTCCATCCCTGAGTGGCCACATCGATCTGCGCAGGTTGACTTCCTGTCAGTTTGGCAGCATCCTGGCGCGCCGTCTCATCTGCTTGTGCGATTTCCGTGAACCTCTCCAGGTTGACATCCTTTTCGGTCAGCAACTTTTGCTGTGTATTGCGGCAACTCAGCCCTTTGACCAACTGAATGGCCAACAGGTATCCTCCTGGCGGCTGCTAGGTAATCCAGGTCTGGTTGTCAGTGAATTCCCTCTGGCTGGAAAACTGTGCCAGTGCTGTGGCTCCAATGTATGATGTCAGAAACTTATTTTTCTCCTGGTCGCTGAGCTTGCTGCCAGCCAGTCGGGTTTCATCGATTCCTGCAAGGAAATTAGTGAATAGTCTTTCCCATAATGACCACATCAGCACTGGATGGTTCCAGTACCGATCTGGTGGTGGCAGGTACAGTTTGCTGGGTCCCAGTTGTGTCATCAGTAGAGCGACTGGGCACTAGGTTCCTTCTCAGTGATGCGCGATTCCTTACCCTCCTGGGTGTAACGAGATGCACGAGTCCTTCCCTCCTGGGTGGCATGAGGTGCATGAGTCCTTCCATGAGAGGTACAGTTCTTTCCTGGAGGTGCACGATTCCTTCCTGGAGGTGCATGGTTCCTTCCTGGAGACACACGATTCCTTCCTGGAGGCGCACAGTTCCTTCTGGTAGACGCGCGATTATGCCCCCTCTGGCAACGAACGAGACGCACAATGCTCCCGGTTGAGAGCAAAAGCGACACACAGTGCTCCCCGTCCGGAGCAAACAACATGCATGCATGCACACCCATCGTCCTCAATAGAAACAGGTTTTTAGGTTTTTAGTAAACTGACTCACTCGTTAGCAAGCGTGGAGTCTTTCTCGTTGGCGGCGGCAGTCCAGCACTTCTTTCTTCGTCAGTGCTTCGAATTGCACTCTAGTCGCCACTGTTTCATTTGTGCTTCTCTTCTCTGGCCGTCCAATCCTTTGGATCCTTTGTCCTTGTTCCTATCGCTCTGCTTGTTGTGGTGTAGTAGTCGATGCCCAACAACAAGGTCGTTTATGCCAGGGGCCTGTTTCACCAATTTACAAATACAAAGCGGATTTTACAAATACAAATACAAATACAAATACAAACGGGCCGGATTCTGTTTCACCAAAAAATCTTTGTATTTGTATTTGTATTTGTATTTGTGAAAAAATTTCACAAGTGATTTACAAAGAAGGAGGGAGAAAAAATTAGTTTCAGAGCAAAAAAATGGAGGATATTGTTGTGACGCAGGAAACGGATTTATTGGAGAGCAAAAGAAGGCTTCATATGACTCAGTCGCAGAAATTATGGCTGGTTGAGAGAATCCAAGAGAACAAGCATCTGTTGTTCGATAAATTTGATCCAAAAATCACCTACGAGGATAAGACCGCAAAGTGGAAGGAGATCTTTGAGGAATGCAAGGCGCAGTCGCTTCCCTTTGCTCTGCCCACGGCTCCCGATGAAACCAAAGACTTCAAACACCTGCGAGACGTTGTGTGGCCGAATATCAACAGAGCAACTGTGGTACGTAGTAGAGCAGCATTCTATCACTTTGTCCGAAGTAGAGATGCTTCCGTAATGCGGTCTTTTCGTCAGCTCTACCAAAACACCATCCGGTATTCTGTACATTTTGAATACCGAGCTAAAAAAGTTTATGACAATTTTTGCAGACTTCGAGCGCATTTTTTTGTTTTTCGTGCAGATTAGCGGATTTTCGGACTAACTCCAGCGTACTATCTCGAAAATATAGCCCATTCAACGTGTTACGTGATATCAGTTCATCCATCCTACGTTAAAAGCGTTGAAAAAAGTGTATTTGTTCGGTATCCGGTATTTTTCATTGGGGTTGCATCTCTAGTCGAAAAATTATCTTTTCACCGTACTATTCAAGAAATGTTGTCGACGATTTATTGCCCTTTTTGCGATTCAAAGGGAGTTCTTCAAGGTTTTTTGGGGCAGAAAATTTATTATTTTGTCAACCTGTTTTGAGCATCTAGTCAAAAAGTCAATACGCCGAAGGGGAGAGGGTTGGGGGATCCGGCGCCGGCCGAGCTGAGCCGAAATTCTAGGGAGGGGGTTGGGCACTAGAAAACGCTCAAAAATCGCAATCGGAGGGCGGGTCAGCATGACCTTTTCCCACGACTAATATTTCACTTATTAATAATAGAGAATAAAACGTTACTTACATACTTTTTCATAGTTTCAGGCTAAAATAGACAATCAACGAAGTACAGGAAGAGGAGGAGGCAAGAAAGCAAAGTTGACAGATGTACGTACCTTTTGCCGTTTCTTTCTTATTTTCCATACGTTGCCTATCAATCCTTATTAAGAGATTACGTCACGATTTTGTGCTATTTTCTAACTATTTTAGTGAAACGGATGGGTTGAGAGCCAAAAAGGATCGACTTCAAGTAGATTATCTCGAATTGCAAACCTCGGACGAACCCGAAATCGGTCTGGCACAAGAAACTGACACGGCATTTAGCATTCCTGTCTGCCATTGCGGTGCCGCTGCCTTTCTTCACACTGCCAAGCGCGGCACTTCCAAAGGACAGCAATTCTGGGCCTGTGAGCTGAGAAAATGTGATTACAGAGAGTGGGCCTATGATGACGATGGAAAGATCTGTAAACGTGTGTACTCGTAAGACCTAAATTGCTGTGTTACCGATAAGTGATTCCATTTTGAATTTTTCATTTATAAACTGCAATCTTCCCAAAACTGTATACTGGCTCCTTAACAATGTGAGGTTAAAATCACCGGAAGTAAGATAACAATAATCTGAGACGTCGCAGGCCAGCCGCGCGGCTGTTGGTGTCCTGGTTCTCATCCACTTCGTCTTCTGTGTCTCCTTCTTCCTCCAGTCCGTACTCGGACCGACCACCATAAGAGCGTTCAATGAGTGGTTACCATGACGGTCGACAAACTGGGGCTCGCTCAGGGAAGGGGCATCCAAAGGAATCAGCGTTCCATCAATAGCACCACAAACTGCTGGCATTTTGGCGGTGGCATAAAATCGTGTGGCAATCGACTGTCTCTCCGAAAGCGCCTCTGGCCAGCGCACCGTTCTCGTAAACAGCAAATCGTTGACAGCGCTGACAACACGGCTCACAACGCGACAGACGGTCCGTGCGCATCACCGATTTTGTAGTAAAGGGACCCTAAAACAGGTACATTAGAATTAGAGTGCGTACCGGTATTGGGTAATGGGTGTATGGTGGTTTTTGTGCTCCAAAACTGATTGATAATATAAAAAATAAAAAATTCTTTAAATAATCAGCTCTAGGAGCCATTTTTAGGCCAATCAGTAAAAGATTAGGCCAAATATAAAAGTACCCCTCCTAGATATGTATCAGTAGAGGGTGCGTCGGCCAGACCAATTATCGCTTTGGCCGGCCACTGAGGCATCTAGATTGTTAACTTTTGCCGTAGATGGTAGCTATTTAGTGAAATCCGATTGTTGGCTCAGCTGAACAAGCAATCTCAGTAACAAAACCTTCCTCATGAGGTGCTCACTTTAAATTTATAAATTCTTACCAGACGCAAAAAAGCTTAAGCTGACGAGCAACTGTTCCTGCGCCGACAGTGCACCATTTCGATATGACGGGTGTTCCAGTCGCGGGGCAAGTGACTGGAGCAGACTCTCCACGCCGGCTCGATCGAATCTGAATCGCTCAACAAACGACGCGTTGTCGTCCAAAAACAAGTTAGCAAGAACCGGCTCTCTATTTTCCTCACCGCTTTCAGAGTCACTTGAGAACGTTTCCATCACAAGACAGCCGAGAACACTAACCAATAATTATTTTACAAAGCCTCCGACCTTTGTGAAAAAATTTCACAAATTGGAAGGAATTGTAAATCACTTGTATTTTGGTGAAACAGGAACGTTTGTATTTCGTTTGTATTTGTGAAATTCTACTTGTATTTCGTTTGTATTTGTATTTGTAAATTGGCATGTTGGTGAAACAGAAATCCGTTTGTATTTGTATTTGTATTTGTATTTGTGATGATTTGTGATGATTTGTAAATTGGTGAAACAGGCCCCAGGGCACAAATGAACCATCAAATGCCAGCTCACACTAAAATACTGGCCAACAAGACACGCACAGTGCAAGAGAGATAAACAGGCCAACTGCAAGGCAGGTGCGCAGGGAGAGAAAGAGAGTGAGTTTAAACACAGCACTGCCCTTGCGACTGGCCCTGTGTTACACACAAACCTACAGACTAGGGCACGGCCAACCTGACAGACGGCCGGCTGAGCCGATCGATAAACACTAGACGGCCACTACACACAACAGGGAGCATGTACGTACAGGCTCACACATATCAAAAACTCCATACCCAAACCACAGTAGTAGAGACGCAACCTTATTCCGGTATTTTTTAGCTCAACAACACTACCTGGTATCCAGTATTTCCAACATATTATCCAGTTAAAATAACAGATAATCCGGTATTTTTCAGATCTGAAGCACTATCTGGTATCCACTATTTTTCTTTGCGGTTGCATCTCTATTTAGGAGGCAAGTGAAGAAATTCATAAGAAACACAGCTATTTTATCTTAGCTAACAGAGCAGCAAGCAAATGTAAGAGAGAATTTGGGAGGTAAGCAAAGAAATTGAAGAGAAACGTTCCATTGGTGACAATAGGATTTCTAGCTTTAGCGCCAAATTGACACAGATGGGGTTGCATACCTACTAAACACGAAAACGCTATCCATATCAAAAGTACTCAAACTGGAGTACAGTCTGTGTCAACGGAATACTGTAAGATAGAAAACGATATACCATATACTGTTTCCCCTTCCCTGAGAGAGGCCCTCTGGAGTTCAGGACCCCTATCTGGCAGGCAAACCTCCTACCCCACCCCTCCCAGACACTTTTTCACTGACACCATGTACCTGCGTAGCCCTAAAACCTAATACATACATAAATTGCTCATGAGCTAATTAGTACATAGTCTTTTGAACAGCAACTTTATGTAGCGACATACTTTTCTTAACACAGAGTCATTGTCCTCATTCCTTGCGCCTCCAAGAGTGCTGTCATCCGAAGAAGTCAATTTGACATCTGATTGTGAACCACTCGATGGTGAAAAATAGTTTGCAACTTTATGTCAGTCAGCTACCAAGGACGATTTATCGCTTTAGTCAGAGTTGCAACATCGCGTTCTTTAGAAGCATGTGTTGACTAGAGATGTTCACGAGCCTGAAAAAGATCGGCTCAGCTCGACTGGGCTCGGCTCAGCTGGCGAGCCCAGATCGAGCAAGCTTCCGATCCGATCCAATCCGATCCAATGTGGCGGGGGCTGTATGATATCCCTATGATCAGACCTGCACGGTCCATTTCATTACCCCTGATATCATCATCTCAGACATTTGTCCTTCTTTCACTGCCAAGCCACTCTAGCCATACTGCTGGGCGCCAGGTACTAAGAAAGTGCCTGGCGTGGTGACGTCATGGTTCCGACAGCTCCCAACGGCTGCCCGGCGCATCCGAACTAAACCGGTATTGGCCTTATCATTGGTCACTCAGACGGCTCCTTACGTCGTTGATCTTCACTCTAACGCGGCATGTTTTTTTGGAGCGGCTTTCGGTGCAACGGCAGATCCAGTTGGTTCCCATTTTTACCTACTTGCTGTAACCAGATTTCAGTGGCCTGGGTGGAGCATTGTGCCGACGACCAACTCTTTGCAGCAAGAAACTTGCCGCGCCAAGAGGATGAACCACTACAACCGCTAGGGACGCAGGGGCCGCCGTGAATCAGAGGCAGTGAGCTACCCACTGAGCCAACGACGCGGCCGAGCGAGCTTATCAAGGTTGCAAAGCTCGCGGTCCGAGCCGAGCTGAGCCCAGAACGCGCAACAAACTTAAAAATGCGCAATTTTAATCAAATTTTGAAAATATTGTGCTCTTGGAGGCTAATTTTCGTTTAATTTCTATGTTTGCTACATTATTTTAAATGTATCAACGATAAAAATTGCGTAATTAGTGAGGAAAAGCTTTAGGTATTGATTTTGTGGTGTTACTTTTCTATTTTTCCGAGTTTTCTGCCAAATTCAAAGCTCGCGAGCTGAGCTCCAGCGAGCTTGGAGGTTCGCACAAAGGAGCTGACCTAAACAGAGCTCACAATCGAGCCGAGCCCAGCCGCGATTTTTAGGCTTGTGAACATCGCTAAAGTCTGTCCAAAAAAGGAGCGACCTGGCGGTTTTTTGCGAATAACTTTTTTGGGAGGCCTCGGAGCGACTTGAGCCTCATAACCAAAGTTGTAGACAAGGTCGAGCCGCTGTCTGCGGTTAATGCTAATCTGCGCTACGTCTAATCTGAACACTAATTTGCGCAACATCAAAAATGAGTTTTTCTCCTAATTGCGATGAAAATGAGATGACTACAGAATTCGATTCTAGAGTCCCTGGCGACTCCAATGATCCCTTCATGACGTGTCTAGGCCAAACCGATCCCGAGATATGGCGGGTCAAAGTTCGCAAAAAACGCGAAAAATGGCGTTTTTTTGAAAATTTCACAGAGAAGGGGGAAACATAGGCAGACCAGTTGATTTGGCTGAAACTTCCTGAATGGGGTATTCTTGACCGCCGGAATCGATTCTAACACTTCCCGACCCTGAACCTTCACCCTGATACCGTAATTCGGCTCCCAAAGTGAGGTGGTCAAGCTCAGTCATATGAGATTGAGCAGTCCAATACCATTATAAGCATCCGCAATCACTTTTTAGGCATTTGCGAACGTCTCCCATTACTATTTCTGCTATTTCTGACATGCAAATTTGGAAAATTTGTATTAGAGTACAAATCCGTTTTTCTTGAAGCTGTACCACACCTTGTTGGAAGCCGAGTTACGGTATCAGGGTGAGGTTTTCAGGGTCGGGAAATGTCAGAATCGATTCCGGCGGTCAAGAATATTCCATTAAGGAAGTTTCAGCCAAATCCATCGGTCTGCCTATGTTTCCCCCTCTATGTGAAATTTTCAAAAAAACGCAATTTTTCGCGTTTTTTGCAAACTTTGACTGGCGATATCTCTGGTAGTGATGTAAAAAATTAATTTAATTGTAATTGAAATTCGCATAATTGGCCCGTTTTTAATTTCAATTCAATTAATTTAATTTAATTGAAATTCAAAAGTTGGGCCATAATTTAATTGTAATTGAATTGAAATTCGCCTGGAATTTCAATTATATTTTCAATTATTTCCTGCGGTGAATGTTGTAAGGAAATACGTACAGTAAGTATTAGAGAGTATTAGAGTATTAGAGAATGACTTCAAACAAAAACCTATCTGGGGTTTGTCACTTCTTTATCACTGACCTGGGATGGATGGATGGATGGATTTTGCGGGCGGGGGCGTAGCCCCTGCGTTAGGCCACACTGCGGGCCCATCATGCACACCCACATCCTTCGTTGCCTTCACTACTAGCTGGCACACTTGCTCGGTATCAGTCTGGGCGGGTCTCAGTGGTAGCTGTCCCCCTTCCCGGATGTCCCAAACTCCCAAAACATGTGTGGTTACTATTGTAGCTTAGATGCAATGGCAACTCCAGTCGGTTCCCATTTACCTACTCGCTGTAACCAGCTTTCGGTGGCCTGGGTTGGGGCTTGTGCCAGCAACCAACTCTTTGCGGCGTGGCCACCACGCGCACAGTGACTTTGCGGCCTAAACCATTACACCAACTGTACCGGCATATACTGACCTCACTTTGTTTGTAACGTTTTATGCTCTGCTTTATATTTCGTAGCTCATAAAAGTCAATACAGTGTTTTTTCGATATATGGTTGGATTACATCCCCTTTTTGGCGAAAGCACCTAGGAAGTGATGTTGTTCAAAAATGCTGAAACATTTAGATTATGTACTGATATATTATAATGAACTAACTGCAAATTTCCCCACAATGGCATTTTATGCGTTTTTAAAAGCCAACTTTTTAAAATTTTCTTGGCTGGTTGGGCAGCGCAGCAGGCTACCAGGTGTCTCTAAGCTTTTATATGGACATTTTTCTAAGTCCTGGGTCACTGTCACTGTCTTTTAACAGCAAAAATACAACAACTTTCAAAAAATTGAAAAAATAATTGAAAAAAATTGCATAATTGAAATTTTCTGAGGTTCCATAATTTAATTGAAAATATAATTGTAATTGAAAATAATGGAAAACTATTTCAATTAATTTAATTTAATTTAATTGAAATTAAAAACTGAGCCCATAATTTAATTGTAATTGAATTGAAATTCAAATTCCATAATTTTACATCACTAATCTCTGGATCGGTTTGGCCTAGACACGTCGTGAAAGCATCATTAGAGTCGCCAAGGACTCTAGAATCGAATTCTGCAGTCATCTCATTTTCATCCCAATTAGAAAAAAAGCTCATTTTTTGACGTTGCGCAAATTAGTGTTCCAACTAGATGTAGCGCAGATTAGCATTAACCGCAGACCGCGGCTCGACCTTGTCTACTACTTTGGCTGTGAGGCTCAAGTCGTTCCGAGGCCTCCCAAAAAAGTTATTCGCAAAAAACCGCCAGGTCGCTCCTTTTTTGGACAGACTTTAGTATTGACATAACAACCGGAACGATCTGATGGCATCAGAATTTTATTTCTCCTCCAAGTCCAAGGGACTGAAATGATTTTCTACAGGGGTAAGCAGCATAGATTTTCACACCAATGCGGTTCCGTTCGCGCCCACGTAGGCGCGATTATGTTGCAGCCCATAGTCGCTCAGCTGACATAGGCCACTTGAAGGTTTTATAATCATAGCTACGGTTTATTACTGCAGCAAAAACATCCACATTTAACGTTCCAGTTCAAAATTTCATCGACTTTAGCTGATCAAATACACATACGCAAAAATACAAATTTTAGTACTGTTTGTGTATGGCAATGTGTACGTGCAGACATGGGCAAAGGAGGGGCAGAGGGGGGTTTGGCCCCCCCTCAGGCTCTGACCTACCCCCCCCCCCCTCAGCCGGCCGCTACCCCCCCTCAGGAATTTTTTGGAAGATTTTTGTATAGAAAATTATGATAAATATATGCCTGGATTAGGTGTAAATGAGCTCAGAATAGCTTATTTTAACGTATTTTGATGAAAAATAAGCCAAAAAACCTTGATTTTAGCCAAAAATCGGACTTTTTGGCTTACCACCCCCTCAGCCCCCCTCAGGCGCTCCTACCCCCCTCAGCCCCCCCTCAGGAATTGAAAATTCTACCCGCCCTCAGCCGAAATGCTAGCCCATGTCTGTGTACGTGCATGTGTATATGTCGTAGGGAGAAACGGAATTCAGGGAGATTCGGAATCTCCCTAGGGAGAAGTGGAATTCCGTCTCTCCCTAGGGTTTTAGGGAATCTGACCTCTATTCCCTCACTCCCTAGGGAGATTCAGAATCAGCCCCGCACCCCAGAAAAGGTCACTCTACTTGGTCGCTCGTTTGCCCTCAGGCTCTGCGAGAACAACTTTTATAACCTGTCTGTCTCTGGGCCCGGCCGTAATTGGCACCTAATTAGGCAACAGTGGTTGAAACGGCATGCAGATAGAAGTATGAGACCACACGGTATGTGAAGTGATGGGTCGAACCACCGGTGCCTTTCCTTTGGAATTGATTTGTTCTGTTTGCGCACCACACAATCATCGATGTACTTCGAAACCACACTCTCGGAAACATCTGCTGCAGACTTTTCCAATTTTTTGACCGTTGTGTCTCGACCTGGGTGACTTGCTTCATCATGTGCACTCTCCAGCAGCTGCGGCAGTTCAGACATACCAAAACGGCTTCCGCTTATTGACAGAACGCAGAGTCCCGTGATAAACTTTACATACAATATTAATTAAATATAGTACCTGCTCTACATAGAATTTTTTTCTATAACTTTCACTTCAACTTGGTCGTGACGCCTTCTATCTACAGCTGCTCAACCTAAGCCCCTGATAGCTGGGTTCCACAAATCGTATTCTGCTCTATCACTACTAGGAAGTACAAGTTTCGGCATTTTTACGGCCCAACCGTAAAAAGGCCTCGCTAACTCTGATGGCACGCTCTGCCTGCTCTAAAGCAAGCGTGGCAGAGTGGCCAGAGGCGGTTTTGTGTGTAAGTAATCAACTCTGTATGTAGCGCAATACGTACGTACAATAAAAAAATCAAAAACCAAACATTTGTCGGGTTGTTACTGTAATCTTTTTGGTCTGTTCACTAATTGCCTAATTAGGTGCCAATTACGGCTGAACCCAGAGACTGACAGGTTGCAAAAGTTGTTCTCGAAGAGCCTGAGGGCAAACGAGCCACCAAGTAGAGTGACCTTTTATGGGGTGCGGGGCGGATTCTGAATCTCCCTAGGGAGTGTCGGAATAGAGGTCATATTCCCTAAAACCCTAGGGAGAGACGGAATTCCACTTCTCCCTAGGGAGATTCCGAATCTCCCTGAATTCCCCTTCTCCCTACGACATATACACATTGAAAAAACGATGTGTATTTTTGTGTATGGTACATGTGTATGTGTATACACAAACAACAGTAATGGGCCCCAGTGTGGCCTAAGGTAGGGGCTATGACCACCCCGCCCACACAATCCATCAATCCATCTAGGCTAACGTTTCAACAGTGCGTCACAACAATTTTGTCTAAGTATTTGTTCTGAGACTTTATCGTATCTGACACCAACTCCAATTTTGCCTGATATAGTGTTAATATAATTCAAATCATAGTTTCATAAAGCATACTTATATTGTTTACTTTGTTTGTTGTGTAATCACAGAGTACCCTGCAGCACTCATCGTTTACATAAAATGTGTGCTTGTGGTGATATACGAAGTTGCAAAATCCTTTTACTTCGCTCTCAAGATCAAAGAAGAGGTATACCAAAAAGTAGCGTAACGTATTGTCACCCCACCGGTAATAATAGATGTTCCAAGAGTTGTCAACTGAGTTTATAAAATCCTGTATATCACTTTGCAGAAATCGTTGCACATCCACAATCTCAAAGTTGGTGTAGTATGTTTGGAGTGGAGTGTCATTGTAGTGACCTAGAACAGTCTGGTCAATACTCAACTAATTTTATACCTGGAGAAGAGCACTCTTGGTAGATCGCAATTCTGATATTTAAAAAGCATCTCTATAGATCAAGGTTGCTGTTGACAATGGGTTCCCCTACCTGTAGAAGAGGTTTTTCTTCTCTAGTAGTGCGGACAGTCGTCGCGTGCCCATTGGCCACTCTGGCCACGGCTCTGCGCCTGCATTTAATTGACGCATGGTCACTCAGATTGCACTTGAGTTTGACGAGCTAATAACCAAATGCGTGAACCTCCTTGCTGGCTCGGCCAGGTCAGAGGCAGGGTTGTATATTTTTCCGAAAAAAACCTCGGCCTGTTTTTTTCCAGTTTTTTTTCGGTTTTTTTCCGTTTTTTTTCCTAAATCGCGGAAAAAACTCCAGCCCAAGTTCTGAGTATCCTAGGCTGGTTTTATGATTCCTAACGCTTTCTAGCGCCTTCCTCAGTCTTGTTAGACCAGAAATACACGTGTTACATTGATATAAATCACGAAACAGGCATGAAACAGTGCCTGACAGGTTCCATGAATAACGCTATATGCAAATTTTCTTACAGCAGTTTGCATTTTTGTTTTTTCATGCCAAATTTGGTCTTTTTTGTTGTTTTTCTAACAGTTTTGAGTCAGCATGGCCTATTATACATAGCAAAAGTCCATTTTTTAAACGAAAAATGACGTAAATTAGCTATTTTTAACTTGAGTTTTTTTCCGCGATTTATGTTTTTTTCCGACCCTTAGGAAAAAAACCGGTTTTTTTCCGGAAAAAAACAGTTTTTTTCCGGTGTTGTTTTCCCACCTCACATCCCTGGTCAGAGGTTCACATCGCCACTCAAACAGGATGCACAGTTCCCAAGCAAATTTTGGTTAGAACTTACTTTCGTAGGCCTTCATAATGGAAGCCAGACTTTTACAATCGTATGCCTTCCTATAACGCACTATTCCAGTTTTCTTTTTGTTTTTTTTTTCGCTTTTTTCCAAAATCGCGGAAAACTCCAGCTCAAGTTCTGAGTACCCTAGCCTGGTTTTATGATTCCTAACATACATGTAGCTGGGTTTTCGGCTGGGGGATTTTTCTGATCCAAAATAGGGTTTCAGGGCTATGCTCAAAGGGGGTTTCAGCGACCTTTTTTGGTGTCCAAAAGTGGGTTTCAGCGACATTTTTTGGGCTCAAAACAGGGTTTTGAGGACTAAAAATCGGGTGAAAATCCTGTCTGAAGTGCCGTTTAATACCGTTTAAAACGTGCAAAAAAAACTTATTTTTTATTAAAAATGTGCAAAAAAAGCTAATTTTGATTTAAAACGTGCAAAAAACCCCAGGTAAATGTATAGTTTCCGGGCATAAAATCAGGAACCAACCCCAGATTGAAATGAATACTTTTAATGATCATAACTAATTACAAATTAACAAGTTAATATCGATTATCGATTATTTTTTTGGCAAAATTCCAAAATTTCAAAATCGTCCAAAATGGTCATGTTATATACCATTTGAAAGCCCTTCATTTGACGACTCTAATGATCGCTAAATCAGCATAGGGCACGCTCCGGGAGGCCTGTTTCGCCAAATATAATAGTACCCCTAGAGACGCATCAGTATAGGCACGCTCCAGAGGGCCTGGTTTAAAAACATAAAAGTACCCCTAGGGGACGCATCGGTATAGGGCACGCTCCAGAGGGCCTCTTTTAAAAACATAAAAGTGCCCCTAGGGGACGCATCAGTATAAGAACGCTCCGGAGGGCCTGTTTTAAAAACATTAAAGTACCCCTAGGGGACGCATCGGTATAGGGCAGGCTCCAGAGGGCCTGTTTTAAAAACATAAAAGTACCCCTAGGGGATGCATCAGTATAGTTCACGCTGTGGAGGGCATGTTTTAAAAGCATAAAATTACCCCTAGGGGACGCATCAGTATAGGGCACGCTGCAGAGGGCCTGTTTTAAAAACATAAAAGTGCCCCTAGGGGACGCACCAGTATAAGCACGCTCCAGAGGGCCTGTTTTAAAAACATAAAGGTGCCCCTAGGGGACGCATCAGTATAAGCATGCTCTGGAGGGCCTGTTTTAAAAACATAAAAGTACCCCTAGTGGATGCATCAGCAATAGTGATAAGTATACCCTAGGGGACGCATCAGTATAGTGATGCGTACCACTAGGCGCATTTTTATATTTGGAAAACAGGCCCTCCAGAGCGTGCCTATACTGATGCGTCCCCTAGGGGTACTTTTATATTTGGCAAAACAGGCCTCCCGGGGCGTGCCCTATGCTGATTTAGTGATCATTAGACTCGTCAGGCGAACGGCTTTCAAATGATATATAACATGACCATTTTGGACGATTTTGGAATTTTGCCAAAAAATAATCGATAATCGATATTTATCGATAAAACTTGTTAATTTATAATAAGTTATGATTGTTAAAAGTATTAATTTTAATCTGGGGCCGGTTCCTGATTTTACGCCCGGAAACTATACATTTACCAAAACCCGTTTTATTCGACATAATACATTAAATGCAGTTCTGGAACCTTCTTTAGAGATTTTTATACCCAAATTAGGGTTCCGAAACCCTATTTAGGGTTTCAGTAACTCAAATTAGGGTTCCGGAACCCTATTTAGGGTTTCAGCAACCCAAATTAGGGTTTCAGTAACCCAAATTAGGGTTTCAGTAACCGAAATTAGGGTTTCAAAACCCTATTATGGGTTTCAGTAACCCAAATTAGGGTTCTGGAACCCTATTTAGGGTTTCAGAAACTCAAATTAGGGTTCCGGAACCCTGTTTAGGGTTTCAGTAATCCAAATTAGGGTTTCAGTAACCGAAATTAGGGTTTCAAAACCCTATTATGGGTTTCAGTAACCCAAATTAGGGTTTCAGTAACCCAAATTAGGGTTCTGGAACCCTATTTAGGGTTTCAGAAACTCAAATTAGGGTTCCGGAACACTGTTTAGGGTTTCAGTAGTCCAGATTAGAGTTCCGGAACCCTGTTTAGGGTTTCAGTTGTCCAGATTAGAGTCCCGGAACCCTATTTAGGGTTTCAGTAATCCAAATTAGGGTTCCAGAACCCTATTTAGGGTTTCAGAAACCCAAACAAAAAATAACAATTCTCTTGTTGGGACCTGAAAATTAGTGTTCCGACAATATCAAAATTCGACGATATTTGATATCGATATTTTCAGCTCAATATCGACCGACATCGATATCGATATCTCTAGTATGCAAGAAAATCTGAAAATTTTAAAGAGCTAACTGCTGTCGCTGCTTATCAGTGAAGCATTGATGCAATCAGCGATCTGATAGCAATTAAGTAGAGAATTACAGAAGAGGTATTGGCCCTTCTGAAGGCTTCAATGAAAAGGTTGACCCCCTCAGGCTGATGCCCCACCCTCATTAGGCATAAATGAGCTTGGAAAGACTAGCTTATTTTAACTTATTTTAATGACAAATACGCCAAAAAAATTAAATTTTAGTAAAAAATCGGACGTTTTTGCTTACCATCCATTCAACTACCATTCTGATGACGGTACCCCTCAGGATTTGAAAATTTACCACCTATCAGCCGAAATGCTAGCCCATGTCTGCTTCTGCCCTTCTGCTTCAAGTGTGCGGAGTGAGCAGATCTTCAGTGTTGCTGCAGGCATTTAACAACCTAAGCGTTGCTGCCAGGAAGCTGAGAATGCTGAGAAATTGATGTTTCTGAGAGCTATTCTGAGAGCCACTGTTAGGCTTAGAGTAGCATTGGTTTGTGAGTTGTCCAGGAAAAACTGTTTTTTACTGTTCCAGAGAAATAAACTTGGTGTAAGATTTGTTTCTTCCTACTTTTCCACACAAAAATATCGAAAATATCGATGCGAAATATCGCGATATCGATATCGATATCGATATTGGAAAAAGGGTCGATATATCGACTTTTCGATACCGATATCGATATATCGTCAGAACCCTACTCAAAATACAGCAACCCAGCGGTGATGGTTATGTCAGCAATAGATTCCGCACCCCTGAAAACCTTTATGGCCAACTCTATAGAGCGTTTCCTTGCACCAGGCATGCATAAACGCTTAATAACAATTTTCGTGTTGGGACCTCAAAATACAGTATTCCAATGATTACAGTTATGTCAGCAATGGATTCCCTGACCACCAAAACCCTTAGTCCCTACTCTATAAGTAGGTCATTTCTTTACCGCAGGAACAATGCAAATTGACAAAAAGTTATTTTCATGCCAGGACCAGTGTGGTGCATTTTAAAAATTTGAAACTAGGTAAAGTAATACTAGGTAAAGTTGCCACCTAAAAAACTAGGTAAAGTAATACTAGGTAAAGTTCCCAGCTAAGAAACTAGGTAAAGTAATACTAGGTAAAGCCCTGAAAAACTAGGTAATACTAGGTAAACCTAAAACGCCCGAAATCAAGTCAAAATATTATTTTTGGTTTAATAGAACAATTATGAAGTTAGTGGAGTTAAAATTTACGAAATTTGAAACATTTCAAGTAAATATTTGTACTTTATTGATCAAATAAGTCCGAAATTCATTCTCTGGGCCACTGTAATTGTGGGAAAGCCGGAAATTTGAAGGTTTGCTGACTGGAAAAGCCACGTAAAACTGAAAATATCAAACTAGGTAAACTTGTTCTACCTAGAAGTACCTAGTTATGCGGATTTAAAACTAGGTAAAGTAAAACTAGGTAAAATAGAGTAACCAGCAACTAGGTAAAGTACATCTAGGTACTTTTAATGCATATTAACTAGGTAATGCTAGGTATACCTAGTTACCTAGGTACCTAGATAAAAAGTGCACCACACTGGCCAGGACCACATACTACAGTATTCGAATGGCTGCAGAAAGGCCTGAGATCGATTCAAAACACTTTAAGAGCCTGTCTCTGACCTACTGTTGTTTGTGTATACACATACACATTTACCATGCACAAAAATACACATTGTGTTTTCAATGTGTGTACACATACACACATACACATACACATTGAAAATTCCGATACACATTACCATACACAAACAGTTCTCAAAATGTGCATTTTTGTGCATGTGTATTTGATCAGCAAAAGTCGACAAAATTTCGAACAGGATAGTAAAATTTCGATGTTTTGCTGCAGTAATAAACAGTAGATATCCTCATAGAGCCTTCAAAAGGCCTAAAGTAACTCGATTTCAATTTCCTAGCATTTCTGACTAGAAATCTACCAAAAAATTGCATTTTCAGTACAATACACATACACAAATATACACAAAAACACACATTGTTTTGTTGAATGTGTATACACAAATTGCCATACACATTTGAAGGTAAATGTGTATACACATACACATACACAAACGGAAAATCCAATACCAAACAACAGTACTCTGACCCTTGTGCCTTATCCCTATTTAAAGTTGGATTTTTGAGTTTCACCGATTTAGCCCAAACTTGGTGTGTTAATAATACCCAATGAGTTGTCCTTGAGTCCAGAAGGATAACTCGATTCGACGCTCCAACTTGAAGTTAGACGTTCCCAAAATTTGAGCTGCTTAACTATGGGACCGAAAATCGAGAAAATCGCGTCCAAATTTTCGGTCCCATAGTTAAGCAGCTCAAATTTTGGGAACGTCTAACTTCTGATTGGAGCGTCGAATCAAGTCATCCTTCTGGACTCAAGGACAACTCATTGGGTACTATTATCACACCGAGTTCGGGCTAAATCGGTGAAAGTCAAAAATCCAACTATAAATACCAAGGGTCGATCAAGTCAGAGACCGGCTCTTAAAGTACATTTTTAACCACAGTGAAGGACTTACACCTAGGGATGGGCACGAAAATTAATTTTCGTACTATAGTCTGTTCAAAAATTATTGGCGATGGCCGGTTTTTGATTTTTTTCTCAAAAATTCTCCTCTAGACCCCCTTATATTTTTATATGAACTTGTTGCCAACGATCAGCGCTACATTATGGAACTATTCATTCTTGTCCTAATTTGCATATTAACTGTGAAAATGGCCAAAAACTAAAATTTGTGCGAGTTGAACCCCACCAAACGTGCTTGAAATTTGACGCCGATACCAGATTCGGATTCCTCAGAGTCTTGCGGTCTCGAATCATACCACTTACATGGGTCTACGACGATTTTGAAGCAAGTTACGAGCGATTTCCCGAGGGGTACTCGCTCAAAAATCGACCAAAATTTTTGCCCTCCCATAGTAAAACCTACTTAGTGGTGCAAAACAGGGATGTGAGGTGGGAAAAAAACACCGGAAAAAAACTGTTTTTTTCCGGAAAAAAACCGGTTTTTTCCTAAGGGTCGGAAAAAAACATAAATCGCGGAAAAAAACTCAAGCTAAAAATAGCTAATTTACGTCATTTTTCGTTAAAAAATGGACTTTTGCTATGTATAATAGGCCATACTGACTCAAAACTGTTAGAAAAACAACAAAAAAGACCAAATTTGGCATGAAAAAACAAAAATGCAAACTGCTGTAAGAAAATTTGCATATAGCGTTATTTATGGAACCTGTCAGGCACTGTTTCATGCCTGTTTTGTGATTTATATCAATGTAACACGTGTATTTCTGGTCTAACAAGACTGAGGAAGGCGCTAGAAAGCGTTAGGAATCATAAAACCAGCCTAGGATACTCAGAACTTGGGCTGGAGTTTTTTTCCGCGATTTAGAAAAAAAACCGGAAAAAAACCGGAAAAAAACTGGAAAAAACAGGCCGAGGTTTTTTTCGGAAAAATATACAACCCTGGTGCAAAACGACCTTTTTTACCCGACACATTTCCAGAAACCACTTTTTCTAGTCAATTCGGACCCGAGGAATTCAGTAGTGCCGTCCGTTTCGGCATCCAACTCTTGTGGAGGGTGCTAGAGCCCCGTAAAGCTCTAAACGGCCCAGTTCCGGTGTTCAGTATTCAGACCCAAAATTGAAACTTTGAGCTAGAGAGCTCTGAGTTGGCACACTAATACATGCTTATGAGTTATCTTTCAGCTGCAAAGGATTAGTGGATCTGATGCTCCTGTCCTGAGAAATAGCCTTCCGAAAATCGGTCCGCTTAAATTTCATCAAAATTTCAAAGTCTAATTTCTCGATTCATACTCGGAATTCGGACCTAAAAATTGGGGTTTTTAGAGTACTTT
Organism: Sabatieria punctata; assembly: GCA_030248155.1. Lineage (NCBI taxonomy): Eukaryota > Metazoa > Nematoda > Chromadorea > Araeolaimida > Comesomatidae > Sabatieria > Sabatieria punctata. The sequence continues at coordinate 19,555 of JASANB010001119.1, forward strand.
TAGACTGCTTTAAGAAACTTTTGTCAATTTTTCGTTTTCAGAAAAAAAAATTTTTTCGCTCCCTTTGCGCCCCCCCCTAGCTCGTCTGGAGCCCCCCAACCCCGTTTGGAGTGCGGCTCAACGGCCACGAGTGAGAAATGGCTTTTCGGGGTTGTCTTCTGTGGATTTGGCGCAAAAAGATACCCCTAGAAGCTATATTGCACTTCTATTGAATGGCTATTTGAAGCACTGGAACTGGGCCGTTTAGAGCTTTAGGGGGCTCTAGCACCCTCCACAAGAGTTGCATGCCGAAACGGACGGCACCACTGAATTCCACGGGTCCGAATTGACAGAAAAAGTGGTTTCTGGAAATCTCTCGGGTAAAAAAGGTCGTTTTGCACCACTAAGTAGGTTTTACTATGGGAGGGCAAAAATTTTGGTCGATTTTTGAGCGAGTACCCCTCGGGAAATCGCTCGCAACTTGCTTCAAAATCGTCGTAGACCCCGTGTAAGTGGTATGATTCGAGACCGCAAGACTCTGAGGAATCCGAATCTGGTATCGCCGTCAAATTTCAAGCACGTTTGGAGGGGGTCAACTCGCACAAATTTTAGTTTTTGGCCATTTTCATAGTTAATATGCAAATTAGGACAAGAATGAATAGTTCCATAATGTAGCGCTGATCGTTGGTTACAAGTTCATATAAAAATATAAGGGGGTCTAGAGGAGAATTTTTGAGAAAAAAATCAAAAACCGCCCATCGCCAATAATTTTTGAACAGACTATAGTACAGGGTGTCTCAAAAAAATGATCACATTTCTTTTTACTGTCATTTCCGCAAATTTTGACCAAATAGGCTGAAATTTGGATTGTGGGTGCCAAAAGTCGGGGAATTTTATGTGTTAAAGTTTGGTGCACTAGGCCTGACTACTTCTCGAGAAATTTAAAAAAAAATGAAATTTGTTAAATCTATAGTGAAAGCCGGTCACCGAAAAAAATGATCACATTTCTTTTCACTGCCATTTCCGCAAATTTTGACCAAATAGGCTGAAATTTGGACCATAGATGCCAAAATTCGGGGAATTTTATGTGTTAAAGTTTGGTGCAGTAGGCTTGACTACTTCTCGAGAAATTTAAAAAAAAGTGAAATTTGGTAATTTCAATAGCGAAAGTCGGTCACCGAAAAAACGCTACATTACATTATCGCCTAGACACTAACGATACTGTTGGAGTTCATGCGTCAACTTTTTACACACGAATTACCGTAATCTTCTGCGTTTACACTCCAAATTTCATCCAATTCCAACGAAAATTAGGAAAGATACAGGAAAAGGAAATGTTTCCATTTTTCGCTGACCGGCTTTCACTATTGAAATTGCCAAATTTCACTTTTTTTGAAATTTCTCGGGAATGAGTCAAGCTTAGTGTACCAAACTTTAACACATAAAATTCCCCGAATTTTGGCACATATGCTCCAAATTTCAGCCTATTTGGTCAAAATTTGCGGAAAGGTCAGTAAAAAGAAATGTGATCATTTTTTCGGTGACTAGCTTTCACTATTGAAATTACCAAATTTCACATTTTTTGAAATTTCTCGGGAATGAGTCCAGCCTAGTGTACCAAACTTTAACACATAAAATTCCCCGAATTTTGGCACCTATGCTCCAAATTTCAGCCTATTTGGTCGAAATTTGCGGAAATGGCAGTAAAAAGAAGTGTGATCATTTTTTTTGAGACACCCTGTACGAAAATTAAATCGAGGATTTTTAAATTTCGCATCGAATACGAATACAAAAATTGGAGAAATTTGGAAACGAAAATTAAACGAATACGAAAATTAAATACAGGTAATGCGAAAATTAATTTTCATTGCGAATTTTAAGTTACGTTTTACATATGAAGCAATAAATCAGCTGAATTATTAGCAATTTAATGGATTCTAAACATACAAAAGCATTTTCACAGTAACAATGCAATGACCAAAGCATCTTTGGGCTTCTTGAACAAGTATTAACATGCATTTCGCGAGAAAGTCAGCTTACGGGGGGCAAGGGGGCTCATCTCACCGATCCGGCTAAAATTTTATGAGCATAAACTAGACCACGAACGATGACCTTCGGCGCATATTAGAAGAAAAACACCCCCCTAGAACCGGAGCTACACCCCCTCAAAGTTGGCTCGCCAGCCGTTTTTTGGCCAATTTTTGGACCTCTAACGACCCAAATTCAAACGTGTGCTGTTTGCGCATTTCTAAACCGACAGCTTTCGCATGCGCACCAATCGATAGCTATTTCAAAATACTTTAAATCCCCCACTCAACTTCTTCCTTCAAAAATCATACCTGGTTAGCGAGTTATTTTCCGAAATGTACCAAAAATTGTGTAAATTCACCCTCCATTTTTTGCAAATATTCGCCCATAACTCCAGCCACAGAAGCGTGGGCCACCTGGAACTTTCTTCAAAGTTAGCTCATAACTGGCCAAACATAATCCACACAAATTGGTCAAAATCCAAGGGGTGTTGCGGGGGGGTTTGGCCCCCTCAAAGGTTTCCGGAAAAAAATTTTTTGCTCAAAATTAATTTTAAAGTAGTCTATCTGATGCAGTTTAATGAGCTGATTACGAATATGAGCTCCGTTTGGCTACTCTCGGCCTGGATCGGGAGATATTCAAGTCCAAATTTCCGAAAATCAATGCCCCCCTGGTGAGCATATCCTTTGATGGCTAGCCTAAACCGAGTCAATGGGCAGTTTTCTAGACCTATTTTAGCCTGCTGAGTTCAAAACTAACTTCATTTTTGCGCTACGACCTCCCGTTCGTGAGTTATGACCAGTTGAAAATCACTACTGCTAAAAGGTGCAATTTTGTTGGTGCGCAAAAAATCATTTTTTTTATCCAGGCCCAAAATTTTATTTCTGACCAGCTCACCGGATGTACTTTTGCCCACTGATTCCAAAAATGACTTCAGTTTTGCTCTAGGAGGTCTGCTTCCCGAGATATGGCCGTTCAAAGTTTCGCGGCAAATCTGCACTTACAGCTCTCAGTCTGTTTTGACCTTCAAAATGGACTGCGTCGATTAGAGCCGCTATTATTGCTTTGGCTCTGTTCTACTAGATGTAGATTTCTTGGCTACATCCGAAAATGACCCATTTTTTTACTGTACGACATCTCCTTCAAGAGATATGACCGTTCAAACTTTTGCGGCAAATTCATACCTAAATCGGCTATGACCTGCTGCTGCATTACTGTATCTGTTTGTTAATTTACTTTGTTTTCACACGGCGGAATAGCAGGTTGTAATAAACAGGTCAATAGCATCGTGCGAGGCAGGAGAGCTGAATTCATCGAGTTGAAATACACAGAAGCTTGTTTGTTCGAGAGGCATTCAACAGCAGATCGTGGACCAGAGTTGCAGGATCTCCAGATATTGGCTATCACACCCTTCCGCCCAAAGCCCGATTTGCTTGTTGTAGAAAGAAATGCAGTGGCGCAAATCCATCTCGGAGTAAACTTGACTAGTGGGTTCACAGTGCTTACAGTGCCGATGAAGGTTCGAGTTCATTATTAGGTTTTCATTTCAACAAAGACAACCCCTACTTTCTAATCGGTCCGCGTCGCCTGAAACCAGATCTCATCCTCAATCATCGAACTGCAAAGGTGTTCAGTGCCAAGTTGGTGAGGAAGTTCAAACAAAATCCAACTGTCTATGCTGAACGATACTGGAAAGAACAGCAAAAATCGCCTCCAAGAGCCTACAAGATCGATCGCCCAACACCTGGTCGAGAGAACAGCTGTTATGGCCCAAACGCAGTTTTGGAATTGGTTGAGACAACTGCTAAGGAGCAACCTGAAGATCTGGATTCCGAGTCAGATGTGTTTGAGGAACGTGTCCGACGCACAACGTTCACTCAGATGAGGCAAAGGGCTAGGGAGTTGCACAACGACTTGGTGGACGCTGGTCTAGAGCTGTCAGACCTCCTGTGACTGTCTCTATGGGCCTAACATGAAAACACATGAAGCACGAGAAGTGTGTGGCAGACCATGTGGCAAAGATGAAGTGGCAAATTTCTGTGGAAAAAATGTTTGCACATTGGAGACCCTATGCCTACAGCAGAACGATACAGAGTACAGTGACTGCAACTAGTCGTGGCTATGGCCCAAAACGCAGTTTTTGGGAATTGGTAGAGATGACTAATACAGAGGAACTTGAAAGTTTTTATGCTTTTTCATCTCTTCTCTACTTATAACAGGCAAGTCTTCAGACAGCTTGTGGGGTGGATTCATTGTGCTTTTCTTTGAATTTTGTTCCACTCATAACAGGCAAGTCTTCGAACAGCTTGTGGGGTGGATTTATTGTGCTTATCATTGAACTCCGTCTCCTGCTCGTAACAGGCAAGTCTTCAGACAGCTTGTGGGGTGGATTCATTGTGCTTTTCTTTGAATTTTGTTCCACTCATAACAGGCAAGTCTTCGAACAGCTTGTGGGGTGGATTTATTGTGCTTATCATTGAACTCCATCTCCTGCTCGTAACAGGCAAGTCTTCAGACAGCTTGTGGGGTGGATTCATTGTGCTTTTCTTTGAATTTTGTTCCACTCATAACAGGCAAGTCTTCGAACAGCTTGTGGGGTGGATTTATTGTGCTTATCATTGAACTCCATCTCCTGCTCGTAACAGGCAAGTCTTCAGACAGCTTGTGGGGTGGATTCATTGTGCTTTTCTTTGAATTTTGTTCCACTCATAACAGGCAAGTCTTCGAACAGCTTGTGGGGTGGATTTATTGTGCTTACCATTGAACTCCATCTCCTGCTCGTAACAGGCAAGTCTTCAGACAGCTTGTGGGGTGGATTCATTGTGCTTTTCTTTGAATTTTGTTCCACTCATAACAGGCAAGTCTTCGAACAGCTTGTGGGGTGGATTTATTGTGCTTATCATTGAACTCCATCTCCTGCTCGTAACAGGCAAGTCTTCAGACACCTTGTGGGGTGGATTCATTGTGCTTTTCTTTGAATTTTGTTCCACTCATAACAGGCAAGTCTTCGAACAGCTTGTGGGGTGGAATTATTGTGCTTATCATTGAACTCCATCTCCTGCTCGTAACAGGCAAGTCTTTGGACAGCTTGTGGGGTGGATTCGGTAGGTCAGATAGAGATAAACTTTGCAAGATGAGGTGGAACAGCAAAGGCGAGCTGAAAACAACACAAAGCATGAAAATCTATCTAACATGACAGCCTTACAAAGACCACACGCGGTACTAATGGAGACAGCCCGCTAGCAGGTCATAGCCGATTTAGGTATGAATTTGCCGCAAAAGTTTGAACGGTCATATCTCTTGAAGGAGATGTCGTACAGTAAAAAAATGGGTCATTTTCGGATGTAGCCAAGAAATCTACATCTAGTAGAACAGAGCGAAAGCAATAATAACGGCTCTAATCGACGACGTAGTCCATTTTGAAGGTCAAAACAGAGTGAGAGCTGTAGAGCCTTTTAGCAGTAGTGATTTTCAACTGGTCATAACTCACGAACGGGAGGTCGTAGCGCAAAAATGAAGTTAGTTTTGAACTCAGCAGGCTAAAATAGGTCTAGAAAACTGCCCATTGACTCGGTTTAGGCTAGCCATCAAAGGATATGCTCACCAGGGGGGCATTGATTTTCGGAAATTTGGACTTGAATATCTCCCGATCCAGGCCGAGAGTAGCCAAACGGAGCTCATATTCGTAATCAGCTCATTAAACTGCATCAGATAGACTACTTTAAAATTAATTTTGAGCAAAAAATTTTTTTCCGGAAACCTTTGAGGGGGCCAAACCCCCCCGCAACACCCCTTGGATTTTGACCAATTTGTGTGGATTATGTTTGGCCAGTTATGAGCTAACTCTGAAGAAAGTTCCAAGTGGCCCACGCTTCTGTGGCTGGAGTTATGGGCGAATATTTGCAAAAAATGGAGGGTGAATTTACACAATTTGTGGTACATTTCGGAAAATAACTCGCTAACCAGGTATGATACGGAAGAAGTAGAGTGGGGAATTTAAAGTATTTTGAAATAGCTATCGATTGGTGCGCATGCGAAAGCTGTCGGTTTAGAAATGCGCAAACGGCACACGTTTGAATTTGGGTCGTTAGAGGTCCAAAAATTGGCCAAAAAAACGGCTGGCGAGCCAACTTTGAGGGGGTGTAGCTCCGGTTCTAGGGGGGTGTTTTTCTTCTAATATGCGCCGAAGGTCATCGTTCGTGGTCTAGTTTATGCTCATAAAATTTTAGCCGGATCGGTGAGATGAACCCCCTTGCCCCCTCTCTTCGTCACCTAAGCTGACTTTCTCGCGAAATGCATGTTAATTGTCTCTGCATGAGAAAACGGGCCAACTAGCGGGTCAAAAAAAAATTCAAAATCACTTATGTAATTTGTACAATAGATATTCTAAATCAGTTTTTGATGAGAAAAACGAATCTAACGTGCGAATTTCGCTATCTCGATTTGCACAGGAGTTATGGAGGGGGAACGTTTAGAGGCAAGGCAAATGTTTCCTTCCGAATTTATAGGATTGAACAGTTTTATCTTATCAAAACGGGGTTTCTGAATCTCATGACGCCCTTCATTTCACGGGAAACCTCAAAAAGTGCGATTCTTTGGCACCTGAAAATTTCAATCACACTTTTCTCCAAAACTGTATGTGCCAACTATGAGCTTTTCAAGCATCAAATAGTCCAGGACATAAGCTATCGATCCATTAAAAAATATTGGGGGTCATCGTTGGTAGACGGGTACTTCATACCCTCTGAAGTTCGGGTGGTCGTCAAAATTTTGCATTTTTCGACTTTTTCGGTCTGAACCATCCACTTCAAATGAATGCCATTCTGTCAAACCGAGCCCAATCGCAACATGGTTTATGGTACCGAAAAGAGCTCGCTTCACAGATTAATTTGATATATAGATGTTACATACCAGTATAAAACCCACAAAATTAAAAAGAAATTTTGGTAGAGTCTAGAAATAGAGTATTTTGGTTTACTCGTGTTCAGCAGTTCTGTGACACTGTATGGATACTCTGTGAATTGCTTTGTAATAGTGACCCCTGACGCATTTTTTTGGTTTACGCCCCTGGACCGAAAATCAGTACATGCAGTACTGTCAACTTTGTTGCCTACCTGACTTACTAACTGGCATGCAATGGGTCAAATTGTCGAATGACTATCGAATTAGCTACGTTCATAAGTATTTCAAAAATTTCAAACCATAAACAACGTTTGCCTATACAGTATATCCTACTAAGCTACGTGTATCCAGCAAAAACGAACATTTCTAGCATTGCTGCACTACCTAGTCTGTTGCAGTACGAGCAGGTCCACCAAGATCAAGGACAGCTTGACAGAACACCAAATTAATTACGATAAGAAAAACTGGGTGCCAATCGTGTTTCCGAAATGCAACCTCTGTCCGATGCATGCTGTGGTATTCAGATATATAAAGTACAGAACACGTAATTGCAACAACAAGATGTACTGTGCAGGTATCCATTGCATTTAGTTCCTCCTGAGTTTACTCATTGGACTCAGGACCGTTGTCGGCAGCAGGGGATAAAGCAATCTTTTGTTTCTGGCTTCAAAATGCGGAAAGTTTTGTTGAATTTTTTTGGTTTCATAAAAAATTAAAGCCCTTTTCAAAATTCACTGAATTCTGTGTTTTTCTTGCGAACTTCTTTATATTGATGAGTCAGAGCGCTTTGGGCATCCAGACCAATTGATGTATGTAGAAGAGCCCAAGCTCTGTAGTACGGTGTAAACTAATCTGTGCAACAGTCACTGATTCTGGTTATGATAATTTGTGCAGAGGAAAAACGCGGTTTTTCTGTAGTTTGGCCAATGTGATTTTTAGAAAGAAAGTAGAGACTTTGAGGATTTCGAAAATCATACTTGTAACTTCTTCATTCATGTACATGGGCAGTTCAGGCCGACAGGGGAGGGTGGTTGGGAGGCCTGACGTTGGTCAGGGGTTGAGCCCAAATTCTGAGAGATGATGGTTGGTAACTAAAAAACGCTCAAAAAATCGTAAAAAGCGCTAATTTTGGCTCAAATGCAGCTAAAAAGTGCTGTTTTACTGACAGTTTTAGTGCCTGAAATTTTAAAGAATTGGAAAAATTCGCTGAAAAAATTACTTGACATGCCAGACAATCGGAGGGATTTCTGAAGTTCATCTCGGGGAGGTTTGGCCTATGTACATCGGTGGCAGCAAACCCCCATGTATGCCCAAAATGTATGTACTTATATTGACTGTAGCTCCAACGGTTGCAGAGATATACACAGTTTACCAAAATGCTAAAAAAGCTTTTTAGTTTTCTTAGGGGTTGAAATGACTCTGAACCAACTCAAGACATTTGGCTAACATTCACAGGAGATGTTAAAAACCTGGAGACATCGATTCTGATACTTCTGGAAACTAAAGAGCTACTGGAATGTTATACAAACGTTCGGTAAAATCCGCCATAAAGCCTCCGCTGCATGCAAATCAGGCTTCACAGTAGCAAACTTTAGCAAGTTGGAGTTTCACAGTGGTATGCTATCGGGTTTTTCGTATAAATGAATTAGTTCCCCTTGGGCGTATATTTGGAAAACCTTTCTAAATAGACACCCATTGGCATAAAGAAACACGCTGTTATCACGTTTTGTTGAAAAATCAGTGCAAAAATTTAATTCACAGACAGACAGTGCTCAGAGAGTTGTCTCATTTTCAAATAAACGCTCATGTACAGTACTTTCCAAATAGCCACCTGTGGGCGCTTATTTAGAATAGAATTGAATTAGTGAAAAGTCACAAAACTAAATAGCGCCCATAGGCGTTTTTTTTACGAAAAACCTGGTAGTAGAATGCAGTCAAGTAGGAAGCATAACCAAAACCACCAGTAATTTTGCTTCTTGTTTTACTAAGTCAGGGAGGCAACAAAGATGACAAGACTGTATGTACTGATTTTCGGTCCAGGGGCGTAAACAAAAAAAATTCGTTAAGGGGTCACTCAAAGCAATTCACAGAGTATCCATACAGTGTCACAGAACTGCTGAACACGAGTAAACCAAAATACTCTATTTCTAGACTCTACCAAAATTTCTTTTTAATTTTGTGGGTTTCATACTGGCAGTAGGATGTAACATCTATATATCAAATTAATCTGTGAAGCGAGCTCTTTTCGGTACCATAAACCATGTTGCGATTGGGCTCGGTTTGACAGAATGGCATTCATTTGAAGTGGATGGTTCAGACCGAAAAAGTCGAAAAATGCAAAATTTTGACGACCACCCAAACTTCAGAGGGTATGAAGTGCCCGTCTACCAACGATGACCCCCCAATATTTTTTAATGGATCGATAGCTTATGTCCTGGACTATTTGATGCTTGAAAAGCTCATAGTTGGCACGTACAGTTTTGAGAAAAGTGTGATTGAAATTTTCAGGTGCCAAAAAATCGCACTTTTTGAGGTTTCCCGTGGAAATGAAGGGCGTCATGAGATTCAGAAACCCCGTTTTGATAAGATAAAACTGTTCAATCCTATAAATTCGGAAGGAAAAATTTGCCTTGCCTCTAAACGTTCCCCCCCTCCATAACTCCTGTGCAAATCGAGATAGCGAAATTCGGACATTAGATTCGTTTTTCTGATCAAAATCTGATCTAGAATATCTATTGTACAAATTCCATAAGCGATTTTGAATTTTTTTTGACCCGCAGGAGTACCAATTTTGGCCCGTTTTCTCGTGCAGAGACAATTAATAGAAAGCATTTTAGTCTTAGTTAACCCAGGGAAGTTGTTCATCTTGGTGCAAGTACTGCCACTGTTTATTCCAACCATACACACTTTCTTGAGTCAGTATTTTACACACAACGCTTGACTGTCCACTTAGGGACAATCTCCTGGTTCAAAGCGCATATTACATAGGTACCTGCAATGTACATATGTATGTGCAATACAAGCTTGAAGAAGGGTTGCGTTACAACGATCAAAACAGGCTAGCGTTAGCAAGAAATCGTGCTGTACACAAATTGTTGCATTTAGAAATAATATTTAAGGCTTATTTTAATGCTGATAGGCCTAATCTGGGTCTCTATTTGCAGTCTGCAACCTAACGTGAAAATACGAAAATTAATTTTTGTCTAACAAAACGAACTCGTATCGTCGTAACGAAAATTAATTTTCATACTCGTACGAATACGAATTAAGCATTTTGATTTTCGAATCGACTAACGAATACGAAAATTAAAATGAGCAAATATTGATTTGACGAATACGAAATTCAAACGGATTTAATTTTCGTGCCCATCCCTACTTACACCACTACATACAACCAGAGAAAAAATCTATTGACCTAATCTTGGCAAAACCGGGATTACGGTATCAGGGTCAACTTTTCAGGGTTCTTATGTGTCTCAACCGATGTAAAACTAAATTTTGCCCGACATACGTGAATTTCAGCCAAATCGGTTGAGTTGGTCCCTAGCTACAGGGTGTCCCAAAAAAATGACAACATTTCTTTTTGCTGCCATTTTCGCAAATTTTGACCAAATTGTCTGAAATTTGAAACATAAGTGCCAAAAAAGTGGGAATTTTATGTGTTAAAGTTTGGTGCATCAGGAGTGACCCAATCCTGAGAAATTCAACAATATATAAAATTGAGAAATTTCAATTAAATGTAGAAACAGCATAAAAACGGAAACTTTTCTTTTTGCAGCATCTTCTTTAATTTTTACGAAATTGGATGAATTTTGAATATATGCGCAGATATTTTGTAGGTCAAAAGTTCTGGCATTAATCAGTCCATATCGCTAGTACTTGGAAACTAAAGAAAATTAGCGTTTTTACTACAGCAAAATGAAGAACGTGCAAACTCTGAGAACTAAGGAATAAAAGCACCATCCAGATGACCTCCGTTTGAGTTAATACACTGCTGCAACCGTCTCCCATAAGCATGATAAACCTTTCTTAACATGTTTGGGGTGACAGACTGAATTACGCTTACAGGAGCTTCATAACAGCTATGGGGCGCGAAAATCAATGTTGTCGTTGTATTGTGATCGGGATTTTCTATGTCCAGAGCTGGGCTGGGTTCATGCGCCAACTTTTGATCTACAAATCAACCCGATATTCTGCGCATATATTCAAAATTTCATCCAATTCCGACCAACATTAAAGAAGATACAGCAAAAAGAAAAGTTTCCATTTTTAATGCTATTTCTGCATTTAATTGAAATTTCTCAATTTTATATATTGTTGAATTTCTCAGGACTGGGTCAATCCTGATGCACCAAATTTTAACACATAAAATTCCCACTTTTTTGCCACTTATGTTTCAAATTTCAGACAATTTGGTCAAAAATTGCGAAAATAGCAGCAAAAAGAAATGTTGTCATTTTTTTGGGACACCCTGTATTTCAATCCCCCCACAGATATCTGAAAATCGCGAAAAAACGGCCATTTTTCGCATTCTCCGTCAACTTTGACGGTGTATATCTCTGGAACAGTTTGACCTAGAATCAATATGAAAACATTTTTGAAATCCCCATGGTCTCTAGATTATGATTCACTAAAAATCGCATTCAGCCCATCTACATAAAAAGCCGATTTTTTCCCTTGCGCAAATTAGCGTTACAAGGGAACGTTGCGCAGATTAAATTTTCGGGATTTCGGCTGGGCGGGAATTTTTCGGATCCAAGATAGGGTTTCAGGGCTATGCCCAAAGGGGGTTTCAGCGACCATTTTTTGGTGTCCAAAAGTGGGTTTCAGTGAGCAGTTTTGGGCTCAAAACAGGGTTTTAAGGACTAAAAATCGGGCAAAAATCCTGTCTGAAGTGCAAAAATACCGTTTAAAACCCTATTTTTGCTGTAAAACGTGCAAAAACCTTATTTTTATTTAAAATGTGCAAAAAAACCATTTTATTGGATATTTATAATACAGTTAAAATGCATTTCTGGAATCTTCTTCAGAGATTTTGAAACCCAAATTAGGGGACCGAAACCCTATCTTGGGCCTCCAGAAACCCAAATTTTCCGGAACCCTAATTTGGGTTACTGAAACCCTAAATGGGGTTTCGGAACCATAATTTGGGTTACTGAAACCCTAAATGGGGTTCCGGAACCCTAATTTGGGTTTCTGAAACCTTAAATAGGGTTCCGGAACCCTAATCTGAATTACTGAAACCCTAAACAGGGTGCTGGCACCCTAATTTGGGTTACTGAAACCCTAATTTGGGTTACTGAAACTCTAAATCAGAGTCTACTACTATTACTATCTGTTACTCTTACCTGCTCTCAAAATTATAACAAGCGTGCGCAATTGTTTTCAGATCCACCTCTGGTGGTGTATTACTCTCGCCAGCCTTTGTAAAGGCGACTGTAAATCACACCCATATATGTCTTCGTCTCTACCCAGTCGCCACCCAGCATTTTGCAAAACGAAGTTTAAGACTTCTAGGATCCCTGGATCGGCCGCTGCCCAACCCAGGCGAGAGTACTTTGAAAAATTAGCCTTGAAAAACGCTTATAAAAGGTAATCTGAGTGCAAAATTAGCAGAAATTGTCAATTTTGGGTTCTTTGAGCAGGTCTTGTTGGGTCACTCTCCAAAAGAGCGAGAAAATTTTGAAAAATAGCTCTGCAACAGGCTTTTTAATGAACAAATCGGGCTTTTGATGTCACTTGTTTAAAAGAAAAAGTGCCTGATGCCTGTACCTGTTTCAGACCAAAAATACCCAAAATCAGGTAGGTACAGTTGAAAAGTACCCGATGAGGTAGGTATGAGGTGGGTATTTCAAATCTACTGGATAATCAGGTACAGGTACAGGTACATCTGATGCACAGTAAACCATAGAAACTCTAAATTCAATGGTTTTGCCACAGGTTTCTTTACCTCTTAAAATTTACCGGAGTTTTCCACTTAGTATCCCAGGGGATATAACACGGAAAATCACGTTTCTGAGTGAAAACATTGTCGCCAGTTAATGTCCGATATTAACTGGACAAAGCCATGGGATATTAACTGGAAACAGCATGGGATTTTAACCGTAACAATGTTTTATCATAGATACAGTATGCATGTGTAAAGAAAATTATTACAAATTTGACATAAACATTGCCGAAAAGTAATATCCCATGGGATATAAAGCGGAACAAGGGTCCATGTAATATCCCAGTGGGATATTAAGTGGGGTGAGATAGTAAGTGGAAATCTCCGGTAGGCTCTTTTTTTAAATATTAGCAAGTAAAACTTAGTTGAAGCTTCAAATTATCTCAGAAAATAACTGGTACCCTCCCTCACCTCACACTAAAAACATGAAAAATAAGCATTTGGTAAGAACTTGAACTAAATTTTTTGCAAGACATTCGAAAAGGCAGCTGCTTTTCAGACCCAATACGCATTATGCAAAAATATGCGACCTTTTGACGGAATGCTTGATAATATTGCATAATGAAATTCAATGAAACACATTCTGAAATGCAAAAATGCAATGCGTACTTTTCCGTAATGATATGCGTAAGGGGCCGTCCATAAACTATGACGTTCAAAAATTCAAAAATTTTGGACCACCACCCCTCCCGACGTTTTTCGACGTTTTCAGCACAACCCCTTAAAAACCTACAACGTTCTTGGCTGACACCCCCCGGACTGAACATTTTGCTGTGTCCGACGTTAGAAAATCTTCAATAAAATCGACGTGATGCTGTAGAAGCTGTGAAAATGAAACTTTTTGACAGTGGTCTACCATTTTAGCGGTTGGAAATACTGTTGTTTGGGTATGGGATTTTCAGGAATCGGTTCGGAATGGGTAGGTATTTTTCGGCATACCCAGGAATCGGTTCGGTATGGATAGGTATTTTTCGGCATACCCAGGAATCGGTTCGGAATGGGTAGGTATTTTTCGGCATACCCAGGAATCGGTTCGGAATGGGTAGGTATTTTTCGGCATACCCAGGAATCGGTTCGGTATGGGAAGGTATTTTTCGGCATACCCAGGAATCGGTTCGGAATGGGTAGGTATTTTTCGGCATACCCAGGAATCGGTTCGGAATGGGTCGGTATTTTTCGGCATACCCAGGAATCGGTTCGGAATGGGTAGGTATTTTTCGGCATACCCAGGAATCGGTTCGGAATGGGTAGGTATTTTTCGGCATACCCAGGAATCGGTTCGGTATGGGTAGGTATTTTTCGGCATACCCAGGAATCGGTTCGGTATGGGTAGGTATTTTTCGGCATACCCAGGAATCGGTTCGGTATGCAAAAATACCGGTATACCGGTATTTATTCGGTATTTGCTGAAAATGTTTTACAAAGTCAAAACACTGAATTGCCCAATTACAAGGCCATGGATTTAGTCGTTTCCAAGGTCAGCGGCTAGAAAATTCGTCAAAAGCAATGGGATTTACAGTTTTTTAGGAATTTTTTGAAAATATTCTTTAGTTTTACTGGAGTAAAAATTGTTTCTTTAAATAATTTAGGCTAAGAGAAATGTTTTGAATGCACTGTAGTTTTAAGGTCTGCTAGTATACACTGTCAATCGAGTGATCTGTACTTGCGCGTCCACAAACCGGTGCAGAGGGCGCGTCTGGACCGATGGCGGCAATGAAAATTTCTTGCTGCATGTGTCGGAAGACAACAGCCTGATCGCTCTCGCCACTGATGCGAACATTTGGAAACTGCCAGAGTTGAAAAAGTGGCCTGTGGATGGCAAGTTCTCCATGTGTCTGCCCCTCTTCTCACTTGGAGGGGAACTTGCCATCCACAGCATACACAAGTTGAAAGGATGGAAAATTTCAACCTGGAGGAAATTCCACCAGGAGGAATTTAAAACTGAGGAATTTCAGAAGGGGGAATTTAAAACAGAGGAATTTACACCAGGAGGAAGTTAAAACGGAGGAATTTCAACCAGAGGAACTTTTTTCAGATGAATTTACACCAAACCAACTTGTACTATGTGGAGTTTTGTCTTTCTTTTGTAGCTTGTAGTAAACATCTAGTAGATGCTTGCTCAAATATTGATTTAACTAAAGTGAAGCCATTAGTTCTTGTAAGCATAAAAGCAGCGAAACCAGCAGAGCGTTCATTCTAAACAGAGGTCCACTTAGACAACTAACGTTTCGCAGCCATTTTGCAGATTCGCTGTCATATCAACAGTAGCTACAACAAGACAATCTACAGACCATCTGTCAGTGGCTCAAAATGGTAGTAGTCCTTATTTGAATTGGGAAACCTCATATTCTGGGCATTGACGTCAGCATTGTTATCTCAGGTAAGCCTGCGTGTGACAATGCGAATTGACAGTTTGTAATGTAAACGAGACTGTATTTGAAGGTATACCGGTATTTATTCGGTATTTGCTGAAAATGATTTACAAAGTCAAAACACTGAATTTCCCATTTACAAGGCCATGGATTTAGTCATTTCCAAGGTCAGAGGCTAGAAAATTCATCAAAATCAATGGGATTTACAGTTTTATAAAAATTTTTTGAAATTATTTTGGTTTTACTGGAGTGAAACTTGTTTCTGTAAATAATTTTAGCTAAGAGAAATGCTTCCATTGTACTGTAGTTTTAAGGCCTGCTAGTGTACAGTATGGAGATCTAACGAGCAGTAGCAAAGTCTGTTGCTTGTGAATGTACTGTACATCAAGTACATAGAGACTTGATTGTTAAGGAGTAGTGTGAAGTCAAAAACTAGCCCAACGCTTTCTAATGACAAAGTTTGGTACAGGGAGGCGGGGCAGAGAGCTGAAAATCCTTCAAATTCGATGTTTTGGAGGGATAGCGTAATAGAATGTGTTTCTGCATGCCCCAGAAATGCAAAATTACAAAGAAAACAACGTGATCACAGGGAATTTTCGATAAAAAATACACTAAGCTGAACAAAAAGTACCGATTCCCAAATACCTGGGTATTCCCAAAATAATCGGTATACCGGGTAAGGGTATATATTAAAATACCGGGAATCGGTAGGTATTTATTGGGTCGGTATTACCAAAAATACCCATTTTTCGGTATGGGTTCGGTATACCCAATCAACAGTAGTTGGAAACATGAACTGGGTTGAGTTTTACTTGTAATATAGTTGTGGACAAAAGCAGCCTAGGCACCTAAAAAACGTCGAAGTTTTCGACTTCAACCCCCACCCCTCTGCGACGCTTTCCAACGGTCAACCAACAACCCTCACTCCCCCTCTCTCTCTGAACGCCATAGTTTATATGGAGCCCCTAATAGGTACCGTACACGCATGCAACAGTAGAACCATATTATCGAGGCACGGCTGTACCTGTGAAGGGAAGCATTAGCTTGTTCTTCTTAGCTGTTTTCTTAGCTTTAGGGTTCTCATCCATGTAATGAACGACAAAGTCAACCAGTCCTAAACTGTACTCTGGGACAAATAATCGTGTAACACGATAACCATACTTGTATTTCATCTTATGCATCTCGGCAATTATGTCATTTTGCACTTGCGATTTTATAAAGCCATCTGTGTCAACACGAATGTAATAATCCAGATCTCTAATGGCAGGGTGGTGTAAAAGAGAGTACCAAAAAAATCTAACCATGTGATTATAACCAGGGTAGTGTTCATTAGTAACTGGGGTCTCTGGCTCTCTAAACCCATTTGGATACGAAAAATTGATTGCTATCCATATAACATTATGTACTTTCATTTGCCGAACTGCTAACACTGAATTGGCAATATAATCATGCTGTTCATGAAACACAAATAAAGGATATGGGTGTAGCTTGAGGAAGTTTTCATTAAGTGCTGATACTGACTGCAGAAAGTCATGCCTGTCCTTCGGAAGGTACAGTGTTACGAAAGCGGCTTTAGGTCCATGATTGTACAGTGTAGGAGGTAATCTGGCCAATAAATAGTCAAAAGGTTCCACTTGATCCAGCTGAATGATGCACACTTTTGTCAGGCGCCATGCAAAAATTATGTAGTCTATTTTTGGCCATTTTCGATCCCCCGCCCCCTCTTTCCCATGTGCTAAAATGACGGAAACGCTATAGGGGTCACAAACATTTAACCGATGATTCAAAAAAGTTAACCCAAACCAGTTTGAAAAAAAGTAAAGCAGCCTAAACTGCAGTCAGTTTTGAACAATTAAGATGCATTTTGCGAGAAAGTCAGATTAGAAGGGTTATCTCTCGAATCTAGCTGTTATTAAGAGTCAGTCTCTGAACTGATCGAGTTTTGCCCCTTTGCCCTATTCAGACCCAAAATTGAAACTTAGGCGCAGGACGTTGAAAGTTGGTGCACTGATACCCCTTGATGAGTTGTTAAACCACTGCAAAGGAATACCGAATTCGACGCTCCACGCTCAAGATATAAGCCCGCGAAAATCGGCTCTCTTAACTATGGGACCAAAATTTCAAACTCGCATTTATAACTTACCAGTTGGAGTTTGAAGTTGACAATTGAGGATTTTACATAACTTTTTGAGTACTTTAAGATTACGTAGTCCAATTTCGCTTTTGAGCAAAAAATTTTTTTTCAACCTCCTTTGGCGCCCCATAGCTCGTCTGCAACCCGCCCTAGTCATATCTTTTTATTTCAGATTATTGTAGCGCTATCAATTAGCTACGTTTTGGTATAAAGCAGGGATGTGAGGTGGGAAAAAAACACCGGAAAAAAACTGTTTTTTTCCGGAAAAAAACCGGTTTTTTTCCTAAGGGTCGGAAAAAAACATAAATCGCGGAAAAAAACTCAAGCTAAAAATAGCTAATTTACGTCATTTTTCGTTTAAAAAATGGACTTTTGCTATGTATAATAGGCCATGCTGACTCAAAACTGTTAGAAAAACAACAAAAAAGACCAAATTTGGCATGAAAAAACAAAAATGCAAACTGCTGTAAGAAAATTTGCATATAGCGTTATTCATGGAACCTGTCAGGCACTGTTTCATGCCTGTTTCGTGATTTATATCAATGTAACACGTGTATTTCTGGTCTAACAAGACTGAGGAAGGCGCTAGAAAGCGTTAGGAATCATAAAACCAGCCTAGGATACTCAGAACTTGGGCTGGAGTTTTTTTCCGCGATTTAGGAAAAAAACCGGAAAAAAACCGGAAAAAAACTGGAAAAAAACAGGCCGAGGTTTTTTTCGGAAAAATATACAACCCTGGTATAAAGTACGTCGAGCCAGCTGGCCGCGTTTTTGAGAAATATGGCTTCAAAGTTGAGAAACTCCAGACTTTTGCATTATTTTACGCACAAAAAATAATGCAAAAATTCGGGGTTTTTGAAATTTGAAGCCACATTTCTCAAAAACGCGGGCAGCTGGCTCCACGTGTTTTACACCAAAACGTAGCTAATTGATAGCGCTACAATAATCTGAAATAAAAAGATATGACTAGGGCGGTTTGCAGACGAGCTATGGGGCGCCAAAGGAGGCCGAAAAAAATTTGTTTCCTCAAAAGTGAAATTGGACTGCGCAATCTTAAGAGTCAGTCTCTGATTCGGTCGAGTCTCTGCCCTTATCCCTATGTCAAGTTGAAAATCGAACTTTTGCGTAGAGACCTATGCGTTGGTGCATTAAGAGGCATTCATGAGTTATGTTAAACCTTCAAAGGGTTTATGGATTTGACGCTCCATTCCCGAGATACAAGCCGCCAAAAATCGGCCCGCTTAACTATGGGACCAAAATTCTCAACTCGAATTTCTTTTGTACCAATAAGAGTTGGGACTAAAAAGTTGGGGATTTTAGGTAACTTTTTGAGTAGTTTAAGAATTTTTTGTCCAAAATTATTTTTGAGTAAAAATATTTTTTGCGACCACCTTTGGCCGGCCCTAGCTCGTCTGGAACCCCCCTACACAGTTTTTTTTATTTTAGGATTTTGTAGCGCTATCAATTTGCCAGACAATGGTGTAAAGCATTTTGGGCTGCAACCCGACATTCGTGAGATATTCGCATCCGAATGGCCAAAACCATGCAGAATTTGCTTGTTTTGCAGTACACAAAGCTACGATGCCGGATTACTTTTATTATAATAAGAGTTGGGACTAAAAAATTGGGGATTTTAGGTAACTTTTTGAGTAGTTTGAGAATTTTTGGTCCAAAATTATTTTTGAGTAAAAATTTTTTTGCGACCACCTTTGGCCGGCCCTAGCTCATCTGGAACCCCCCTACACAGTTTTTTTATTTCAGAATTTTGTAGCGCTATCAATTTGCCAGACTTTGGTGTAAAGCATTTTGGGCTGCGACCCGACATTCGTGAGATATTCGCCTCCGAATGGCCAAAACCATGCAGAATTTGCTTGTTTTGCAGTACACAAAGCTACGATGCCGGATTACTTTTATTATAATAAGAGTTGGGACTAAAAAATTGGGGATTTTAGGTAACTTTTTGAGTAGTTTGAGAATTTTTGGTCCAAAATTATTTTTGAGCAAAAAATTTTTTGCGACCACTTTTGGCCAGCCCTAGCTCATCTGGAACCCCCCCCCCCTACACAGGTTTTTTATTTCAGAATTTTGTAGCGCTATCAATTTGCCAGTCTTTGGTGTAAAGCATTTTGGGCTGCGACCCGACATTCGTGAGATATTCGCCTCCAAAGGGCCAAAACCGTAGCTTTTTGTACTGCAAAACTAGCAAATTCTGCACGGTTTTGGCCATTCGGAGGCGAATATCTCACGAATGTCGGTTCGCAGCCCAAAATGCTTTACACCAAAGTCTGGCAAATTGATAGCTCTACAAAATTCTGAAATAAAAAACTGTGTAGAGGGTTCCAGATGAGCTAGGCCGGCCAAATGTGGTCGCAAAAAAAAATTTTTACTCAAAAAAATAATTTTTGGACCAAAAATTCAAACTACTCAAAAAGTTACCTAAAATCCCCAATTTTTAGTCCCAACTCTTATTATAATAAAAGTAATCCGGTATCGTAGCTTTGTGTACTGCAAAACAAGCAAATTCTGCATGGTTTTGGCCATTCGGAGGCGAATATCTGACGAATGTCGGGTCGCAGCCCAAAATGCCTTACACCAAAGTCTGGCAAATTGATAGCGCTACAGAATTCTGAAATAAAAAGCTGTGTAGGGGGGGGGTCCAGACGAGCTAGGGCCGGCAAAAGGTGGTCGCAAAAAAAAATTTTGCTCAAAAATAATTTTGGACCAAAAATTCTCAAACTACTCAAAAACTTACCTAAAATTCCCAATTTTATAGTCCCAACTCTTATTATAATGAAAATAATCCGGCATCATAGCTTTGTGTACTGCAAAACCTAAATTCTGCATTTTGGTTTTGATTTGTCTTTTGTTTGATGCGAATTATCCACGAATGTCGGGTCGCAGCCCAAAATGCTTTACACCATAGTCTGGCAAATTGATAGCGCTACAGTTTTTTAAATTCATCCTGAAATAAAACCATGTAGAGGGGGGTTCCAGACGAGCAGCTGGCCGAAAAAGTGGTCGCAAAAAAATTTTTTGCTCAAAAATAATTTTGGACCAAAATTGTCTTTAAACTACTCAAAAAAGTTACCTAAAATCCCCAATTTTTTAGTCCCAACTCTTATTATAATAAAAGTAATCCGGCATCATAGCTTTGTGTGCTGCAAAACTAGCAAATTCTGCACGGTTTTGGCCATTCGGAGGCGAATATCTGACGAATGTCGGGTCGCAGCCCAAAATGCCTTACACCAAAGTCTGGCAAATTGATAGCGCTACAAAATCCTGAAATAAAAATACTGTGTTGTTCCAGACGAGCTAGGGCCGGCCAAATGTGGTCGCAAAAAAATTTTTTGCTCAAAAATAATTTTGGACCAAAAATTCTTAAACTACTCAAAAAGTTACCTAAAATTCCCAATTTTATAGTCCCAACTCTTATTATAATGAAAGTAATCCGGCATCATAGCTTTGTGTACTGCAAAACTAGCAAATTCTGCATGGTTTTGGCCATTCGGATGCGAATATCTCACGAATGTCGTGTCTCAGCCCAAAATGCTTTACACCATAGTCTGGCAAATTGATAGCGCTACAAAATCCTGAAATAAAAAAACTGTGTAGGGGGGTTCCAGACGAGCTAGGACCGGCCAAAGGTGGTCGCAAAAAAAATTTTTGCTCAAAAATAATTTTGGACCAAAAATTCTTAAACTACTCAAAAAGTTACCTAAAATCCCCAATTTTTTAGTCCCAACTCTTATTGGTACAAAAGAAATTCGAGTTGAGAATTTTGGTCCCATAGTTAAGCGGGCCGATTTTTGCCGGCTTGTATCTCGGGAATGGAGCGTCAAATCCATAAACCCTTTGCAGGTTTAACATAACTCATGAATGCCACTTAATACACCAACGCACAGGTCTCTACGCAAAAGTTCGATTTTCAACTTGACATACCAAGACTCGATCGAATCAGAGACTGACTCTTAAAGTACTCAAAAAGTTGTGTAAAGACTATAATTTTTAACTTCAAACTCCAACTGGTAGGTTAGAAATCATAGTTGGAAATTTTATGCACAAAAAATAATGCAAAAGTCTGGGGTTTTTCAACTTTGGAGCCATATTTCTCAAAAACGCGGGCAGTTGGCTCGACGTATTTTTTCCATCAAAAGGTAGCTAATTGATAGCGCTACAATAATCTGAAATAAAAAGATATGACTAGGGCGGGTTGCAGACGAGTTATGGGGCGCCAAAGGAGGTTGAAAAAAATTTTTTTGCTCAAAAGCGAAATTGGACTACGTAATCT